>JAGDQP010004258.1:42305-86630 GCA_022664845.1 Lepisma saccharinum
GTCTCAAAGCTCCAAGGTAATTATTCATTATTACATAGCAACGAACAGAGGATGTGATTGTGATATCATTTCCGTTCTCATATATAATCCTAAATTACGAACTACCGTGTGACACTCCGATTCAACCTTGGTTCACAGGAACTCTGAAATATTATAAGACCCACGTGACTTCCAGACACAATATGTAATGTGATCACCAGTAACATAATTTCCAAGAAATGAATAAGACTTCGCCTTGAACGAGTGTGACTCAAGACCCTCCAAGAAAATGACTTAATTTCACCTTGAACGACTGTAATCTTCCCAGGTAAATCAGACCAGGTGCTTCCTTCTTTTCGAAAACAAACGTATATAAATTTGAGTGAAACCTCCCTTCTTGACTCTCAGAACTCCCTCAGAGGAGGACAGAACAGACGAAAACACAGCCATCTAGAGACGCCTATCTACAGCTCAAAATCATCTACAAACGTACTTCAATTTGGACTTAGAAATTCTTTATATTGGGTTTAAACACGATTAAACCATTAACAGAGAAAGTGATAGTTTATTTTACGAAGTGCATCCATCACATCTTCCATCAGCTATAAGACATCTTGAAATTTTGAAGGTACGTTGCTCACTCTAAAATTATCTAAAATGGTATTGTTATTGTTTCGATATAATTTGGTATTTGGAGCTCAACTCAACTCATCTCAACTTAACTTAAATTGTATGTACTTGTTAATCTTATTTAATTTTGCTTCATGATTCATAACGACGCCACCGACGAGATGTATTGGCATCTCATATTTACGTTTATTGTTTTGATATGTAAACTTGTATACTTCAGATATTTAGCAAAGACCAATAATAAATGTCTTATTAAATGTTCTTCAGTCTTTACTCATCTACAGCCGAGTCCGTCAAAGAAGGTGTACAGCGCCTCTCTTATAGTTTAGACCTCTCGCACACGCCCTCAACATAGTCTTATTTAGTACGCACCCAGGCGTATATGAAAACAGTATCCGCTAGCAGAATCCTGTACGAAATCTGAATTGTACTGATGTTTACAGATAGTGACGAATAATAGTTTTTTGAGCTGTTGTTTAGCAAATTTTAAACTACAGTTACTCGGTAGTGTACGAAACCGAGTCCTGAACTGCGGTAATCCGACTTCGCAAATTGTGCATTATTTTTCCTAAAGTATTTGAGAGGAGTGGTATGGTGTTACATTGTATTGCGCATGCACACAATTATTGAGTGTCTTATGCCATTAAAAAAAACTAAGAATATAGCATAAAGTATTGAACACAAAATCCCATCTAGCAGCATTCATCTATAGTATTTTTTAAACCAAAATTATGGTAATTTTTCACGTTAATTATCATAGTTAAATAAACAAAAGTTTATGGAATTGAATAAAAACAAATATTCTTGTAGGTTATAACTTTCTATGACTTCACTTGTACTTGCAGGAAACACGCTTCCCGGACGTATGGAAGCAGGGATGACTTTTACTATAGAACCAATACTTACCCAAGGGTGTCCAGATGTTGTGGTGCTGGAAGATGGTTGGACAGCTTGTACTTTGGACAATGCCAGAACGGCTCAGTTTGAACATACAATTCTGATTACTGAGACAGGAGTAGAAGTTCTAACGTAACTTGTAGTCAATACATTAATGTAAACAAGAATCTATATAAATAGAAGTGAATTATATATGTATGTTTATTTGTGCTCTGTACAAATCTACATGCCTGCGTCGTTTTACACCAAATTTTGCATACGTGTTCTTTGGGTCCCAGAATAGAGTATAGGTATATTGTAGTTCACCGGAAGTGACCGTGTGCAAGGACGCCCATGTTGTGATTTTCAAAGGGGAGGACAAGAATAAAACGACAGTTTTTCTATGATTTACTAAAAGCTATCAACAGGTTAATTGGCGCAAAAACTTAAAAGAACTAAACTATGTCATGAAGTACAGTAAACCTACCATAAAGTATACTGGAAGTTGATTGGGAATGCTTACAAGAGTATAACAATGATGACGACTTAGTTAGTAAACTTTATATTATGAAATATTTGTGAAATGTGTCCCCTGCAAAAGAAACTGTCCCAAAGTATCCGTGCTAGTTACTAAATACATTATTAGGAAACTGAAGGTTAAAACAATTTATCATATAAAGTCTACATACAATATTGAAAATTCAAAGCCCTACTATCAGAAATTTGTTCGATTACTTAGCGAAGTCAAGAAATACATTAAAAATAGCCTGTAAGACCTTTATAACAAATTCTAAAAATCTTTATGTAGATGCTCCATACAAATCTACATGCCTGCGTCGATTTACACCAAATTTTACATGCGTGTTCTTTGGGTCCCGGAATAGAGTATAGGTAGGCCTATATTTTAGTTTGCCGGAAGTGACCGTGTGCAAGAGCACCCATGTTGTGATTTTCATAGGTGGAAGGGGGGGGGGCAAAAATAAAACGACAGTTTTTCTATGATTTACTAAAAGCTATCAACAGGTTAGTTATGACAATATTTACTAAATTAGGGGCGCAAAAACTTAAAAAGCACTAAATCATGTCATGAAGTACATTAAACAAAGTATACTGGAAGTTCATTGGGAATGCTTACAAGAGTATAACAATCATGATGACTTGGTTAGTATACTTTATATTATTTATGAAATATTTGTGAAATGTGTCCCCTGCAAAAGAAACTCTGTCCCAAAGTATCCGTGCTTAGTTTACTAAAGACATGATTAGGAATCTGAAGTTTAAAACAATTTATCATATAAAGTCTACATACAATATAGAAAATTCAAAACCCTACTATCAGAAATTAGCGAAGTCAAGAAAGAGAAAAAAATAATCTATAAGACCTTTATATCAAATTCTGAAACTACTATCAATAATGATTCAGATCAACTGTGGAAATTTATTAAAATCAAAACAAAACATCTTCCCCCAAATATATTAAAATTTGAAGGTCGAGATTTGTGTAAGAGAAGTATGTTTGCACAGTTTTTCCAGTCAGTATTTGTTCTAGGTGTACGAAGAAACTGGAATACTGTCTGTTAACCAGATATATTTTAATAAAATAGAAAAGGCTATGAAGTGTCTAAAATCCAAAACGACGGTTGGATCTGATCTCATACCCTCCTATATAGTCAAAAGATGAATTGATATATGTAAATATCCCCCCATCGATTGCGTTCAACTTGACAATAAAAACATGTATTTTCCCTAACAAATGGAAATCTGCTTTAGTTTCTCCTATATCTAAAACAAACGACAGACGATAAATTTCCAACTACAGCCCTATAGCAATCTTACCAGTCTTTACAAAAGTCTTTGAACTGACTGTTTATTAATCATGTGAAGCCAGTTATCTCAACTAAACAACATAGCTTTGTTTAAAAAATCAACGGTAAAGACCCTTGCAATGGTTACAGATTTTATTACCAACTCGTTAGATTAAGGAAAGCCAGTAGATGTTATAAATATTGACTTTGAAAATGTAATAATCACAATGTATTATTAGGTAAATTAAATCACCACCACTTCTCTCCATCCTTGATTAGGTTCATGTACTCTTATCTAACTAATCGCAGACAGTCTATTCTGTTTAAGGAATAAAAATCTGATGAACATTCAGCACTGTCAGGAGTCCCGCAAGGCTCGAATCTTGGACCATTGTTATTCCTTTTGCTTATTAATGACCTACCAGATAATAAAAAGTGCTGTTTGCGGATGACCTAAAAATAAATGCTAAAAATAATTCCATACAAGATGCCATAAGGTACATCATAGTTTAGACATCTTTACCCAGCGAGCCAAATGCCGATCCCGACGGCGGCCAAACCAACTAGTAATCGAGGGAAGATCGGCGCTATCCATAAGTGGCGTTTGGTCGTCAGGCCATTTTCTGGGCCGCCGTCGGGGTCGGCATAGAGGCATAACCCTGCCCGCCGACGTCGGCTCCTCGTCGGGATTTTTCAAATATGATATCGGCCTGCCCATCGATCCCACCGTCACTGACCAAATGCCGACGTCGTCTGGCTTACTGTGTGCACTATCAATCAACTTTCAGTCAATACAAAGTTTAATCATTCGGTAGATATAAAACGATTTAACGATTAAATTCATGAGTATGGATAGAGAAGAAAGCTTAACAACGTTTCTACATTAGAGAAAATGTACTATGCTTATGTTCGTTATAGCATTTCTGATCTGCTATTTCTTAGGAAAATAATTCCAAATGGCTTAGACTGCACAGACTTGATATCATTGTTACAGTTTCGTGCTCCGTGTTTAAAAACTCACGTAGACAACCCTGGCCTCTTCCACTGCAAAAAGGCATGGACAATATAATGATGAAGTCACCAATCTAGACAATATGTTCTGCCTACAATGAAATCTGTAGAACTTGCATCGAGTTGTATATAATGTGATATGTCTTCCAAAGCATTTAGAAATATTGTAATGAAAATGTCTACAAATAAGTATTGTAATTGTCGACACTCTAATTGAGCTATAAAGCTTGTTGTGTTGACAATAAATAAAATAAAATACAGAATGATCATATAAACATTTTATTATTATTTTCTATATTCTAAAGTATAATTTTATCTGGTTAGCGGGGCAAGCGCCCCCTGCCCCCCTGATGGGCACCCTTGACCTTGTGACCAACCAATTAAAACAAAATGTAATTGATAATAATGATACTATCATTGATAACAACAAAAATACAATATTTACAAGTTTAATCTAAAACAACAATGAAAAAATAAATATTTTAAAAGATTTTATTCAAATTTAGATTAATTAATTGTTGTAACGTAAATTTTATATATAAAAATACGTAAGGTATGAATAACTAATACTACTACTATTAATAGTGATAGTATTTATTTGTAGTGGTAGTAGTTACAGTAATAGTAGATGTAGTTGTACACTTAATTAGCAAAACTAGCACTTAATTAGCAACGTTTCTAGCGCGGCCAGTGTTGAATTGGGCCGTGATTTCTCGCACTGCTGCCCTCCTGCCTCTGTTGACTATTTGTCCTAAGTGTCGCTGCTCTCGGTCATTGAGGGCGGCGGGTAACGTTCAAAAGTCCTAAATTACAGAAGTCCTAAAAAAAGCTTTCACAAGTCCTAAACTTTAGGATTTGTGCAATTTAGAACTTCTGCAATTTAGGACTCGTGCAATTTAGGATTTCTATAAAATACAGAGAACTGGCTTCTCTTCTTTTAGGACTTCTGCAATTTAGGACTTCTGAGATTTAGGACTTATGCAATTAGGACTTGTGTAAGATTCGTCCCTTTGCTTTAGTTCTCAAAATTGCTACAGACAACAGAACCACCGCCACTTCTGTAAACCAATCGTTACAAATACAGTGGATATTTCGTCCGCCATATTGAAGTGATATTGATAAGATTGAGAAAACTCGTTTAGATTATCTATAAAACCTTAATTGTCATATTTTTTTTTCTTTTTGGCAAAAAGTGATTGCTTATGAAAAGGACACTACATTATTTTGAATTGTCTCACATCGTACAAAAAATATTGACTGCTTTACATTATGAAAGTGAGATTTCAACATGCAAGTGTTCCTTTTAATAATAATACATTAGATAATTATAATCAATTTCACATATTAAAAAGCTTATTTCACTTGAAGTGAATTATTACTGGATGCTTTGGCCACCTCGAGCCATTTCTAGAAAGTCAGTTCCGTTCTATGCTAGCTGTTAATATTCAGTCAAAACTTCATCAGAAATAAAATTCTCAAGAATTATTTGGCCTTTTCCATAGTTCTCATAGAAATAGTATGGTAGCTAGACCACTGAACCTGGAATTGTCGTACGCCCAAAGCTTTTTTACTGTTTCTTACTGACTTGAGTGTGCTAAGTAAGAATCTGCCGGGTGGAACTCTGTCATTGTTGGGCAAACTGAGATATGGGCTCCTGAAATTGGGGATCTCATTAGATCACGCTACACCACTGCTTTTAGTCATTTCCTTCAATATCTCGGGAACCATTCAACCTAGAACAACCAAATTCGGTATGTAGATGAATATCAATGTCATTAACATTACCCCAACCCCAATTAAGAAAATTACAGTAACTGCCAGCAGTGTTCCCAGGTACAAAACTAAATGTTAACGTTTATTTATTTCTTTATTTTTGAACCTTCAATTGTCGTACGCCCAAAGTTCTTTTGCTGTATCTTACTGATTTGAGTGTGCTAAGAAAGAATCTGCCGCGCCCCACTCTGTCATTATTGGGCACATTGAGATACGGGCCCCTGATATCAGGGGCGTCATTAAATCCACGGTATGCCACTGTTTTTAGACATTTCCTTCAATATCTTGGGAACCATTCAACCTAAAACAACCAAACTTAGTGTATAGGTGAGGATTAATGTACTTTATCTTTCTAGTAGCAAACTAAAAAAGACATATGAAAGCAGCGTTGCCAGGTTACGAAGCTAAAATTTTCACACTAGCTCTGTAAAACATATAGGCTACGTATTGTGAGGGTCAGGATGTGCAGGTAAGAGTGTTAGGAGCTATAAATGATTTGCATGCAGCAGACGCTCGCTATCACGATGATTGCAGAAAAAGATTCATGGGAAAACGAAATGTGGCAACGGCTGCTGCATCTATTGAGAAATCTGCACTATCTTCGGAAGATGAAATTCTCAACGATGTTATTAATGATCTTAAAGATCTGGAACACTATTGAAATGTACATCTTGTATTTACGGAAAGGAGGGTTACGTGTAAGAAAACTTGTGATTAATTGGCTCGGTACTGAAACTGTGGTTCTATTCTCAGTGGGAGTTGCTAGTATTTTAGTTTTCAGAGAAACTGCATCATCGCAGCTCCGATTGGTGACAGATGAAAAAGATTTCTCTTCAAACAGCTCATCTTATTGCTGAGCAGACTAGAAATCTTCGAAAACGGGCAAAGAGTTATGATATTAGTTTGAACAAAGAAAAATTAACAGCTAACGTGAGTCCAGCATTATTGCAGCTGCTTGGTGAAATATCAAACAAACTTAACTATTCGTTACCAGCATTTCTGGTCGCAAGTGTCATTATCTTTGCTGTTGAATCACACTTTTACTCCTCTTCAAATTGCACTTAGCGCCATTTTACAAAACAAAAATTTAATTAAGGCATTTCATGATTTCGGTGTATGTTGTTCATATGATCAATTTCGTAGGTTTATGGGTTCAGCAGCAGCTGCCGGAGCACAGCAGACTGCACTAAAAGGTCTTGTGATGACGCACTTGTTCAAACAATTGCTGATAACTTTGTTTGCTAAATATCATTTTCCAATGGCTTGTCAAATACTCATTTAATGGCACTGCTCGTAATTAAGCCTATGCCTGAAAATGAAAATTTATCACACATTATTACCAGCATTCCCCGTCTTTCTAAAGGTGATTTTAACACACATGTGGAGCAGAACATCAACATATATCGCTATCACGAACCCAAGAAACCACAAATGCCTGAAAAATTTTGTTATATCTTTGAGGTACGAAGAAGTTATGCGTCGACAACAAATATCTTACACAAGAGCAACACCCTTGATTTCCAGTTTCTGAAAGTCGTTGAGACAAATGACCAGTGCCCTGAATATGGAGGTTTCAATACTCAAGCATGTTGCCAGCAGAGTCACACAATTAGGCCTATGGACAGCAGCTATGTACACGCCCCTAATTAACATGACACCTGGAAATCCAGACACAGTAATGAAACAATGATGGAGGCGAAACGACTAACTGAGGAAGCAGGTCATCAACATATAGTTTTCACAGCGGATCAGGCTCTGTACCGAATTGCTGTTTATATCATGTGGTCTTACCCTGAGGAGTTAAAGAATCTGACTCTTGGACTTGGTGGAATGCATACCCTAATGAGCTTCGTCGGATGTGTTGGGATTCTCATGGCAAATAGTGAGATTGAAGAAATATTGTCGTGTGCATTTGGAGGTGTTCATTCAATGTTGTCGGGAAAGAAATTTCCACAGAACGTAAGATACTTTTTGAATATTAGCAGAATAAATCCTTAGACCGCATATGTTAATTAAATCTATCAGTGATGAAAGGTTACTTATGGAATACCTTTCAAGCAAAGCAGACAGGAGCAAGACATGTAGGCTGTGGATGAATTGCCTAGTGAAGCCGTTCTAATAATGATGTTGTTTGTGAGAGCTGGACGAGAGGCTGATTTTCCATTACATCTGTATGCTGTGAAGGAAATGATTCCATACTTTTTTGCAGCAGGACATTTCAACTGTGCTAGATAATGCCTTTATTATTACTCCTCGATGTGCAATATTCATAGTGACGCATTGGAGAAGTTTTTAAAAGGAAAACATGTTGCAAGACACAGACGAGGTATATCGAGTGACATGTTTATTGAAACTACCTTCATGAGGTACGGGAAGAGTCATAGAGGACTTATTGGTGTTACTTTAAACGAAAAAATGGTTTCAACTTGGACACTAAGTCTTCACATTTGCACTCAGCTGCAGAAAAACATTGAAGAATTACTAAAGATAAAGACTTCCAATTGCCTTTTCAACACCACAAAGAAGAAAGTGAATCCAGAAAAAAAAAAGGACAAGACGGAAAAAATCGAGAAAAACTAGTTCAGCGCATTGATCCTTGGATTCGCTGCAGCACCCTCCTGAAAACATCAATATCGTAACTGGACGAGTTGCAGCTGCATCTGTAAACGTTCATTATGCTGTAGCAATAGGAAAGAAGCAAATGATTGAATTCCAAAGATCATGGCCTGAAGGTTTTCAAAGACCCAAAGAAAATCATAACCATGGCCTCAATGAAGAGAAATACAATTGACAGGGTTTCTATTTATGACACCAATGTCATATACTCACGTGTGATTGGTTTATTGTGTTCCAGATCAGTAGATGTTCCGAGTGTCCTTAAGCATGAACTAGCACCACTTCCAACCGCATTATTTAATGATGATGGCTCTATGAGATCTGTTAGTAGAAAAGAGAGATTAACGAAGTGACCGATTAGTTAGGTTACTATTAAAATCTGTAGAACGAGGTGGTATCTAAAAAGCATCCCGTATACATAGCTTTATAAGTTAAACTTAACAGAACAATAAACTTCATCATTCTGAAAATAATCATTTATATTTCATATGTTGGTTTAATATTCCCTAAGGTAACATGTACACTATGGTCCAACAATAGGTGTCTTCTTATTTACATTGTAGGTCTCAGAACACATTTGAAGATCTTTCATCCAACACAGCAAGTCATAGTATATTTTAATCAAAATTCCTATTACCTTTCAGTGGAAGGTTGCTTCTCATATTTATAATTGTCCAAGACATACAAAACACAATACTGACCATAAGTGTACGTATTTACTCTAGGTTAACGACAATATAGAACTCCATTCCTAATTGAAGTTAGACATTCATTTTATACATTTTAGAAGAAAAACTAGAAAAAAATATATCTCACTGCATAAAGATAAAGATTTGTTGCGTTTGTCATCTTTAACTATTTCAATGATTAGCCATAGTTATTATGCTAATAAAATAGCTCACTGTTACAAACTTTAAATCTGATCCCTTACAAGATCCACACCTAAAGCAGTCTTAAAATCAAGTTTAGCAGTTGAACTCTCTAATCGTGTTCGAGCTCATCCCACTGTTTATGTAATAGACGGTTCTGCAATTCTCTGGGTGATACCTTGACCATCAAATGGAACTGTTTTAGACTTTGTGAAAAAGTACGTGGAATATATCAAAATTCGCCTACAAACTGCTGACGTTTATCTTGTATTTGATAGATACAATGGCAATAGCATTAAAAGTTGCACACGGGCACAACGTTGTGTTAAAGCCAACAGAAAGTATCAACTGAGATTGAATACGCCCCTTCCACCACAAGAAGTTATTCTTACAGTTTCTGAAAACAAGACTCAAGTAATTCAACACATATGCAACTACTTGCATGAGTGGAGAAAGTCTTTCCCTACTCTTCACAAGCTCATAGTCACTGGGCCTGATATTACTTTTACCCCTATCGAAGTAACTCCACGTGGAACACTTCCACATCCAGATCAAAATAATGAAAATGAGGAAGCAGACGTTCTCCTTGTTCACCAAGCTCTGCTATTAGCTAGAACTTCTGCTTCTGATATCACGGTTATTTCCGATGACACAGATGTATTTATTCTCCTCCTTCATCATTATGCTGAAATTGTTGAAGGTAGTAACGTCTTTATGGAATCTGCAATCAGTCAAAGATCAGCGATTGATATTTCAGCATCAAAGGAGAAGTCATCAGATATCGTTAAACATTTGCTAGCAGCTCACGCATTAACAGGATACGACACTGTTGAAAGTATTTATGGAATATGAAAGAAAGAGGCACTTCTCGTTTTAAAGAAGGGATACACATTGCCAAATCTAGGCAATCCGGCAGTATATCTGAACACAGTCATGCACGAAGCTTCAGAATTTATTGCAGCATGCTTTGGGCTTGAGCATCAGAACATGTCTCAGGTACGGTACTCTGTGTGGGCCAAGAAAGTAGGAAGCTCAAGGATGACATCTAAGAAGAATGTACATCATTGTTACAAGAATGTTACATTTAAGAACTCTTCCACCAACTCAACTCACGAATCTCTCGTTGAACACATCAAAAGAGCCCACTTACAATGTGCTATCTGGAAGAATGCAGTGCAACAAAGGCCTCCAGATATGGATCCACTTCAATATGGTTGGCTTCGACACGATATAAATAAGTCCTTTGGTTCGAGAAGCTTCCAGAAACTTCAGCTGTAGCTCCAGGTGATGTGTTACGAATGATTCGCTGTTCATGTTCACAAGAACCGAAGTGTTTTACTGCTAAATGTAGTTGCTCTCCAAACAAGCTAGTCTGTACAGTGTTCTGTGCATCTAGCGGTAGTGATGAATGTGACAATCCACTCACGAGAACAGTGATTCCGATTTCAGTGATTCTGATGAAGAAAATGATAGTGAACAAAAATAGTTCATTGTACACAAAAGGAGTGCGAAGAAAGTTCTGATAATGTATTTTTAATATTGTGTGTTTAATTGTTCAACAATAATATTTTTTTAAGGCCAATTTTATACTTCTGGGAGGAATATGAAATGAAAGGAACTATCAAGTTAACGTTAATCGCTGTATATGAAATCTTAAACTAAGTTGGTGCATTTAACAGTGAGATTTAGATATTCCAATAAAGGCTCTTCTTACTACTCACCCAGTCGCATCACTGCAATCTATGCAGTATTGTTATAGTCTGAATGTATTTTTCTTCTATATTGTTTTCTTCTATACATGTAGTATAAAAGTTTACCCATATTTTTCTTTTACCCCTACATTCAAAATCTCTAAAAGCAAATAAAGAAATAAACGTAAACATTTAGTTTTGAACCTGGCAACACTGCTGGCAGTTACTGTATTTGTTTAAATTGGGGATGCGGTAATGTTAATGACATTGATATTCATCTAAATACCGAATTTGGTTGTTCTAGGTTGAATGGTCCCGAGATGTTGAAGGAAATGTCTAAAACAGTGGCGTAGCGTGAATCTAATGAGGCCTCCTTATATCAGGAGCCCTTTCCTCAATTTGACCAACAGTGACAGAGTGGCACCCGGCAGATTCTTGCTTAGCACACTCAAATCAGTAAGATACAGCAAAAGAACTTTGGGCGTACGACAATTAAAGGTTCAAAATAAATAAAGAAAGAAACGTTAACATTTAGTTTTGAACCTGGCAACACTGCTGGCAGTTACTGTATTTTTTTAAATTAGAAATGGGGTGATGTTAATGACATTGATATTCATCTTCATAATACCGAATTTGGATGTTCTAGGTTGAACCGTTCCCGAGATATTGAAGGAAATTACTAAAAGCAGTGGCGCAACGTGATCTAATGAGACCCCCAATTTCAGGATCCCATATCTCAGTTTGCCCAAAAATGACAGAGTGGCACGCGGCAGATTCTTGCTTAGCACACTCAAATCAGTAAGAGACAGCAAAAAAAAGAAAAACTTTGGGCGTACCGCAATTCCAGGTTCACTCAATTTTAGCCCTTTGGGTACCGGACTAAAAAAGCCGTACGGAAATAATTGGCAAATGCGTTATGTAATATGTATCTTAATGAGAAGGTCCCCATTTGTCCTCACGGTTCTGGGTCAACGCCGAAATTTTTGAGAACCCAGACCGGAAATCGAACCAGGAACCACGTGCACCGTAGACACGAGCGCTAATCACTCGAATAAGCGGTATTATTATTATTATTATTATTAGCGAGGTTATATAGAGACGGGACATACAGCTTAAAATGGGACCCGAACAACTACTCGGCTTTTATCCGAGGCTTTACACACTAAAATCAAAAGAGCGGATTCCGCTCAAATCGAGCGGAAAAAGTGACCGCTCGTTTAGAGCGAATTTTCATCGGAGTAAAGATGAGAAATTTCCGCTCGAAAAAAGAGCGAAAATCTGTGGTAGTCTATTTCAATGGAAACCTAGATATTGTATTTGTATAGATGAATTTCCATCTATTCAGATACAATTTACCTCTTGTGAACATGAAAACGACGCAATAAATGTACAAAAGTGCGAAAGGGAGCATTAATTCATATGTACTAAAAAGAAAAGTACTGTACTTGTGAATGAAAATTAGTAAACTAAAGCCAAACCTGGAGGAGATTTGAACCCGGTACCGTTCGATCAGCTATCCAACGCGTTAACCCCTCAACCAAGGGTCCAACTGCGAGAATGCGTCCTCGGAATTGTTTCTTTCGTCTCATCAGGTACTTGATTACAACGTTGAAAGATTTCTTGTACGTACATATCTTACTCCTGGCGTTTTTTGGTGTATTTTTCTAACAAAATTTTTAAAGTTCTGTTTTCTCATTTTTAACTATACATAACGCTATAAATTTCACAGTATAGCTTAGTCTTTCGATAGCCTTTGCTTTTACAAATGGCGAAGACCAATGTTGAGTAGTAGTCATGCCCATGATGCATTGCAAGTCGCTCTAAAAAGAGTGGAATTCAAACCGATCTACAAAGATGAGAAAATTGACTCCTAAACGATGAGAAATTGAAGCACCAAATCACTCTAAAAAGATGAGAAATCGCTCTTTCACCTTTGACGACTCAATAGAAAACCGCTCTTTTAAGAGTGAAAAAATAAATTACATCGAAAAGAGCGAAATTCCATCTAGAAAGAGTACATTGTCCATCCAACGCGATAATGTTTTGTTAGAAACCACTCTTTTTCGATCGAAAATTCCGCTCGAAAAGGAGCGGTCCCGCTTTTCCATCTAAAAAGAGTGAAAATTCCGCTCTTTTGATTTAGTGTGTAGGCTCCCTATGCCGGCTATAGAGCCATCATACGTGCTTGACTAGAATTGATTCTTATATTCAATTAAATCCATCAATTTCGCTATTTCACGACCTACAAATTAGGAACAAAAGTGAATAGCTCCATTCAAAACATGTTCAGGAGCATATAAACTGGTACAGCTATGGACAAAAGTTTTGACGCATGTCTATAGCTAATATTTATTTTCTAAAAAAATATAAATATTACAACATCGTATAAAATCACTGATTTGCAAGAATATTCAGAATTGCGTAATGCATTTGTGTAAAAAATATTGTCCACGTATGCAGCCAAACAAGGGTGATATAAAATAAAATATTATTTAGCGTCGATAAATTTCTAGGTCCAAAAATCGCACCAAGTTGTAAAGTTCCCTCGCTTTTCCCGCAAAGGGATTTTTCTTTGTAACCCAACGGGAATTTTTAATTCTAGGTATCGTTCATAGACGTCACACGTATTTCTAAAGTTGGTTGTGCAGAGTAAAGTAATAGAAATGGGTCTATTAATGACAAATTATTTAAAATTAAGGGCCATATGCAGAGTCGTTTCGCGGGCTACCCAACGGACACTTGAGAAGCACTTGCCTATTTGTTAATGCACAGTCGTCCAACGGGGATGAAATAGTCCTGTAGCCTTGGCTGGCCCCCGTTAAGTACTCGCAAGCTTAAAGAAGTAAAAGACAGAACAGAAAGTATGTTGACGTCAGTAGATGATGTGATGGTAATATATTAATATGAATAATACACTTCAATAAATTTAAACTTTAAAAACGTGTTTGTAATAACCGAATTTACTATGATCATATCACTGTTTTATTTAAACGTTTTACACTGCTGGCGTTGTGGCGTAATCGGTTGGAGCGTGCTGCTTTTAATTGTTTATACTTTTAACGCAGGTGGTTCGAACCCCAATGGGAGAGATATTATCTTCTTCGTTTTCACGAAACGCAATAGTAACGTAATAATAATAGTTTCGATAGTTTAATTTAAGAGTTTTAATTTACATTTTATTTTCTGCGGTAGCGAAGCTATGGAAAAAGAGATCTTATTACACGGCTCAGTTCGTTAATCTGTCCATGTATGGAATTTTTTTTGCAAAAATCAAGGGGTCAATTTGTGGGGTTCTGGGGTACCAAGGGGTACACGCTGTTCTAATTTCAGGGTACAGCTCAAATTTTTCAAGCAGAAATCAAAGAGAGACTTCAACTGGCACGTTCAGTGAAAATCCGAACACGATATTTCAAGTAGTTATCGAGATATGCCTCAATAACTATTGCGACCCCACGAAAAATGAACTTGTGGGGTTTCGGGACAAAAAGGGAAGGAATTCAAAAACTACTTACAAATATCAATATAATATAATAAACCATTGCTCACGGTGTTTTCAGCGGGTTCCTATGTGGGATTCTGGGGTACTGTGGGGTACCCCCAAAATCGGATATCGAAGTTCATCCGATTCTGTTATAGGGAAAATGTACAGTATCACACAACAATACATTAAGTGAAAATTCGAAGTAGATAAGTTAAGGAGTTACCAAGATATGGCGCGGCAAACATTTGACCCCATGATAAAAGGCGTGGGGTACGGCAATAAGACGATGTGCTATTCCAAAACTAACCATGGGAATAATCAAGTAGTTTAAAACTATCATTCTCCAGTGAATTCTAAAGTAACCTGTGTGGGGTTCTGGGGTACTAAGGGGTAAGTGCTGTTCTCATTTATATATTTGCATTTCATTTCTCAAGCAATAATCAAAGAGACTTCAATCGATACGAACACGGTATTTCAAGTGTATATCTAGATTGCACTGAATAACTATCGAGACCCCACGAAAAGTGGGTTTCTGGGGTTTGGGTATGAAACGGGAAGGAATGTGAAAACTACTTACACACGCCAGTGTAATTAAATAAAATATTGCTCACGGTAATTTCAGCGGGAACCTATGTGGGGTTCTGGGGTACCGTGGGGTACCCACAATATCGATTATCAAACTTTGTCAGATGGGTATATGAACAGAATATACAGTACAATGAAAGGCTACATTTAATGAATTTTTTTGAGTAGCTACCTTAAATGACGGTATGACGCTAAATGACTGTAAATGTTTTGAACCCTTTCTAACAGGGTATGGGGTACGCTAATAAGACGATAAGCTACTCCAAAACTAAGCATGGAGATGATTGTGTTGTTTTAAACAGGAAATTCTAAATGAGCCTACGTGGGTTTCTCGTGTACAGTGAGGTACGCACACTATTGGATATCCTAGATCGTCTAATTCATTTATAGACAAAATGCACAATATCATACAATGTTACATTAGAGAAAAATTGAAGTGTTAAGTTAAACGTTTACCGAGAAATGGCGTCGTAAACATTTGACACCATTGTAAAGAATGGGGTAGTGTAATAAGATGGTAACCCACTCTAAAACGAACCATGAATTCTATCACACCGAATGAACTATAACCTAAGAAAGTGAATGGGTACTTGTGTTGGGTTCTGGGGTACGCTGTGGGTACTAAATCCGTGTGTTAGAATAATATTAAAAATTTCTTAACATAAATTGAGTCCTCATTGTAGAAACACATATTGTGAATTTTCTGGTCGTTTCTCGAGACATGAGCGTTTAAATTTATAAAGTCATGAATTTTGATTATCTTTTCTCTTGAGTATTAGGTATATAGGGAAACGAAACCAAATATTAATAACGAAAACCAATTAGGCACCTTAAGGGTACGTAGGTGTATTTACTTAAAAGTCAAAGAGCTAGTATGGGTTTTCTTTAAAATATGAATTTTTCCTCCCTTAACGACCCGGAAAATGTTTCAATTGCACATTTTTTAACACTTTTTATTAATTACTGCTCTAATCAATTAATTATTTGGAAATATAATTGAATCGGTCAGACCGATTCATTTCAAGGAAGGACTATGTTTACTTTTCCTTGTAGTTTATAACCTCTATAAGTAAATGGAACTACAGGCTGTTTTGATGAATTCTTCAGTCAGTAATCCAAATTTGTCCATAATGCAATAATCAATATCATTAACAAATTGCAGATAATAGCAAGGCTTTCATATCGAGTTTCTTCTTAGGTATGTGGTTTGATCTTTCGCTTACTTATTCTGTTTGGTGTAAAGTGGCAAACGTTTGTCGGCTTCCTTTCTTACATGTCGTCTTTAATGGCATGCTTAATCTATTAGGACAGAGAGAGAGAAAATCTTAAAAATGTATTTTCCTTCATACAAATAATTCCGACTTTTCTTCTGCGTATAAATATATATTTTTTTTTCGCATGTCAAATGATAACACAAAAGAAGACGTAATTTCCAATAGGATTGATATGGCAATTGCGGTATAAATCAAGAAAACATTTTTTCCTTTTAGTTCGAGATATAATATGATTACAAAGAAATGCTGTAATAAATAAATGAACAAAAAACATGTTATACTGTGTTTTTCTGTCATTACCAAGAGTTGTCGAGATCCCCGGCCCTTCTCAAAATCTTGAAATTAAAATTGAATTCTATTCCATAGCATTCCATGAACTTATTCCGAGGCATAAAAGGACAATTACCCCTAATTTTCGCCTACTTATTACAAGATAAAGGAGATGCATAGCCATGCACGTTTCTAACTTGAAAGTTGGTTATTTTATAATAGAAAGCATATGCAGTTTTTAAAGTCATATTGGCTTTCTCTTTCAATTTTTTTATATTAAGAAATAAAAGAAAAACAGGGATTGCGCCAGGATTTTCAGTGTAGGGGTGTAAAGTCAAAATTAGGAGGGTGTAAGTGGAGTTTTGAATGGTTTCTATCGATTTTTGACCGCAAATATTTTAAAATTTGGGGGACAGTTGTTGAGAATTTGACGGGTGACACCCCACAGGGGGTTCTGGCGGAATCACTTACTACAAATATATGTTGTTGCTTATAAAGAGAACAGACAGCATTCTTTTAAAGTTGCCAATAAATGGAACGTAAACTAAAACAGAACAGTATGTTTGTAACATACATTCGGAAATTTTCGTAAATATTTTTTTAAAATTATTCAACTCCCGCAGTACATACTCCCGTGACTGTACATTCTGTTTATAAACTCATCTTACGAAATTCGATAGTCGATATTCTGGGTATCCCAAGGTACCATAGAAGCCCACACAGGTACCACTGGAAACTTATATGAATGATAGTTAAATACCGTACAATGTGATGAAACTCATGTTTCGTTTTTGAGTGACTCAACGTCTTCTTACCGTACTCCATGCTTTGTTATCATGAGGTCAAATGTTTGCCGCGCATTATCTTAGTGACTGTTTAACTTATCTACTTCGAATTTTCACTTAACGTAATGTTGTGTGATAGTGTACATTTTGCCTATAACCGAATCGGAAGAACTTCGATAGCGGATATTGTGGGTACCCCACAGTACCCCAGAACTCCACATAGGAACCCCCTGAAAACACCGTAAGCAATAGTTTATTTTATTATATAGTGATTTGTAAGTAGTTTTTGGATTCCTTATCGTTTTGTGCCGAAACCCCACAAGTTCATTTCTCGTGGGGTTCGCAATAGTTATTGAGGCATATCTCGATAACTACTTGAAATATCGTGTTCGGGTTTTCACTGAACGTGTCAGTTGAAGTCTCTCTTTGATTTCTGCTTGAAAAATTTGAGCTGTACCCTGAAATTAGAACAGCGTGTACCCCTTGGTACCCCAGAACCCCACAAATTGACCCCTTGATTTTTGCAAAAATTTTAATTTGGGATACGGAATTATGGATGATTATTACTTTTTTAAATTTTCTTCTCCTTATATAAAATACCCAAGAGCCCAAACCCTACCTTCAATTGTTCCAATTTTCATTTTGTTAGACCTATCTGCACCAAACTTGGCATAAATATCATTGGATAAAATATGAAAATTCTGAGGGTTTCACTGTCCCGAAGCATGCAAGTTATCAGTGTTATCAGTCTATTCTCTATAAAATTCATTTGTCAAATTGCATCTATTATGTTAGACATAGCAACATCAAATTTGCCATGAATAAATATTATTCGACATAATAGAAAAATACTGTTGGTGTTCCTTGTCCCCAAACACCCCGTTGTCAGTATTGCCAAGCCGTGTTTAAAAATATATAATATAAAACACAAAGTATAGAGATGTGGTTGCTTTATCGTTGAAGCGATCTTGGCTTGATATTGTAATAACTTTCACTGCTTTATATCATCGTAATTAGACAGAATATGAAAGCTCGGACGAAATTTTTGAGGACTATCTCCTAGAACAGTGTTTCTCAACCTGGGGTCCGCGGACCCCCAGGGGGCCGTGACAAACATGTGAGGGGGCCGCAATAGTTTGACGTGTAGCGAGAATTTACTTCCCGATATTTATATAATATTATACAAATTTCCTTTTACAAAATAATTTGAAAACACAAAATTGATTACTAAGTCAAGTTAAAATCGAACTCAGTAAGCCGAAACCAATGCGATAAATAAAGTGAATTAGGTACAACATTTAATGGTCTGATATGACCATCTATCAAGTTGGATTTTCACTAGACGCTTGAACGAAAATGAAAAGGAACAGCTAACTTCAGACTTCTGTGTCAGCATGTACGAAAAATGGATCAGAGTCTTAAATCGGTCCCAGTACAACATGAATTCCCAACGTTCAGTGAAGTTAAAGTAAGCTTGTGCGCTAATATAGCAAAAATGATAGGTTAGTACTCCAGAAAGTGTGTAAATATTTCCCGAAATAGTTGGAATTGGGATTTGCAGTTACTGAACTAGATGGTGATCAGAGAACTAGATGTGTTGTTTGCGGTGAGGTGCTATCGAATGAGACTATGAAAGCTTCGAAATTACAGGGACGTCTTGAAATAAAGCACAGTGCTTCAGTGAACAACAACAAGGTTCATAAGGATATTTTGTTTAGTGAAACATTGCCTTACATACAACTGCAGAGGCCTTGTTTAACATTTATTAATAATCTTTGAAAATAAACTAGAATGTGTTGGGATTAATGCAGATGGTGCTCGGGCATTTGCAGGTAAACAAAAAGGACTCCTTGTGCGTGTCCAGGCTGTTGCGCTCTCTGCCAAGTGGACGCACTGCAGCATCCATCGTGAAGCATTGGCTGTAGATCGAATACCATCCAAGATGAAATATGTTTTCGATGAATCGGTTACCCGTGTAAACTTTATCAAGGTTTGTCCTCTTAAGTCTAGAATTCTCGCTGCATTGTTTAACGAGATGGAAAGTAATTATGAACATTTGCCTTAAATTCTAAGGTACCGTACACTGCTTATATCGAGGAAGAGTTCTGACTCACTTATTCGAGCTGCGTGTTAAGGTGAGACTTATTCTGATTGATTCTAAATTGCAACTAAAACTAAAAAGGAGTGCTTATGTGACTTTTCTTGCTTTCCTTATTTTTTAGCTATTTTTTTCATTTCTGAACTCATTAAATTCAAGACTGCAAGGCTCCATTGTCGCTGTATTTTCAGTGCAAGACAAAATTGATGTCACAATTAAAACAAAAGTTTGGGCTGATGGAATCGACAACAAGGAACACAATTCCTATCCCGTTCTGAAATATTCACGGCCTTCTGTCGACAAGTGAAAAAGAACTTCCAAATGAAGATTGTGAGAGCACGAAGATGCATTTGCTTTCTTTGGGTTCCCAGTTGAGAGCTTACTTTCCAGTTTCCAACGAGAAAACAGTTGGATGAAGAACCCGTTTGTAAACGATGAAAATGAGTTGTCACCAGATGAAGAAGAACAGCTTATTTGCTTGTCCTGCTATTCAGATGCCTGTATAGACTAGTTACTTGTACGAGTCAACATTTTCTGCACTTGTTTATATGAAATAAGTACAGAAGCAGACTGGAAATAGAACCAGATCTGCGCCTAAAAATCTCTACTTTGGAGCCAGATATGAAAAAGTTGAGGGTCAGTAAACTACACTAGGCATTACGTTGAAAAACTGTAAGTAAACAAAAAGTTGTTTTATTATTAGTACTATTAATTCGCAGCCTTTACTATTGTTAGCAACTGTATTCAATTGTACATTCATATATTGAAATTGTACGTCTTTTTAAAGCTATAGGCAACGTAAAAAGATCTATTGATACTGTATGTATAATGTTTTCCTTGGTTGTTGAAACAGCGGTCCGCAAAGAAACTAGTAATAAATCAAGGGGTCCGCAGCCTGCAAAAGGTTGGGAAACACTGTCCTTGAACTTCCAGAAAAATGTTGAACTGGTATGATAGCTGGAACGCTTGTAAGATGATGTTAAATGACCCGTAAAACAAATCACATTTATTGAAGTTCAAAATATCTAAGAGCAGGAGCTTTTCAACCAGCGCCCACCGAAATTATTTTACCGGTCTAGATCAGAGCTTTTGACTGAAGATCGGGTGACCCGGGTTCAAATCCCGGCCAGGACGCTGTAGACTTTCCCCATGTCCGGCGCTATGAGGTGCAGTCTCTCAAATTGAGTACCAGAGTGTCCTTATTGCGAAAGGAAAGATTACCCATTGTTCTAACACTTCAGAATTTGAAAAGTGAGGAAAAATGTTTTCCATAATACCTGAGAGTAAATTGTGTTTGAAATTAAACGTTACGCTACTGTTTTTTGTTGTGTTTTTTTTACTGGAATTTTGCAAGCAAGAAGGACGCTAAACGGAAGGAAGATGCTGAGACCGCAGAATCTACCTTAGCTCCCTAGTTCTAGCAGTACTCTTTATTTCATACAAATGTCATAACTTAAGTCAACCCCCCAACTTTTTCAAATGAAATAGTGTAGACCTCGAGCTTTCTATCTTGGGGCTGTATCAGGGATTCCACCAGGATTTTCAGTTTGGGGGGGTATAAAGTCAAAATTGGAAGGGTGTGAATAGAGTTTTTCACGGTTTCTACTGATTTTTTATTATAACAATTTCAATGTTGGGGAATACTCGAGAATTTTGGGGAGTGACACCCCCACGGAGAGTTCTGGCCGTCAAGGACGACCGAACGAAGCCCTGTTATAAAAGTTAAGCTATTAATTAAGAGGGATCCTCGCTCCAGTCCCCCCATTTTTTTTTCAAAATATTTGAAAAACTAAGAGTAATATCAAAAATATAAGTTCATAGCGCCCTAGAACATAGATACAAATCATTATGAAATGCAATGGACAACGATCTCGAAATTTTGTCGATTGATGAGTGCTCAGACTTCAATTAATAATGACGTCATAATATTTGAAAACATATCACTCGTCAATGGACAATCGCTGTCCATTGCATTCCATAGTGCGCTATGAATTTATATTTTTGATAGTACTCTTAGTTTTTGAAATATTTTGAAAACTGTTAAAAATGGGAGAGTTGGAGCGAGGAGCCCTCTTAAGTAATGCTCTATTGTAATAATTTCATATCTCTTCCAAGGATTACGCCAGGATTTTCAGGGTTTTTTTTCGGGGTCCTACTGCATTACTTAATCAATATCTTAAAATTAATATCTAATTATAACTTTTAAAATAGGGCTTCGTTTGCTCATCATTGACGGCCAGTGATTCTGCCAGAACCCCCGTGGTGGAATCCCCCAAAATTCTCGAGATCAGCCCGAACTTTAAAATTTTGCCGTGAAAAGCTGATAGATGCCTTTGAAACTCTACTAAAACCTTCACAATTTTAAGCTTACATCCCCCATATTCAGATCATATTTTATTTATAAGGTTGTAAAATTGTTAATCTCGTATTTATTTATCAGATTAAAATCCCCAATCCTTACTGAGGTTTCCACAGCCGACCATCCTTACTGAGGTTTCCAGGGTTTACCTCAGTTTCACCTGGCGAACGCAGGGATGGAACCTTAAATAATGCCCTGAACCTTCACCATCCTCTACCTACCCCACCTCGTCCTGAGCCAAGGATACCGAAAGGAAATAAACAAATTCAAAAAATAAAAGTCAGATTAAAAATTACAGAGGTGGATAGATTTATTTAGCTCTGAACTGGGCTAATTATAATTATATTTGTGTGCTATCGCGAAAATGTGACAAGTGTGTTTCTTCAAAAGCATTGAATACAGTTTTAAATGAATGTCAATTATACACATTTAATTCAATTACTTAAAGAGGATCTACATTACTAGTGACATCTTGTACTAAATAAATAAACTACATGCTAATTCAAACATCATTACCAATGCATCTATTTTACTGCCATCTTTTAATCAATGTATAAATTACATGATTTGTGACTTTTTTTCAGTTGAAATTTGAGTATATTGCAATAAGCACGTGGTTTATAAATTGTTTTACCCCTAAATGTAAAATAGAAGTAGATAGTCATCCCTGATCTTTGAAAAATAACGAATTTCTCATGGTCAATTTATCAAAGCTAATAAACAGACATCATAAATAATAAAATTGAAATATGTAATCAAATTTACTTTAAAAACCTATATCTACAATCAAGTATTCCATATTGTACTTGCAGTAGTAAAATTATTTGATAAAGACAGAAATTAAATATTGGTTGAGTGCAAAATGTCTACCTATTTTGACATCTCACAATTTAGCGGAATACTGACCTCATAAATGGCGCTGTTAGTGCATGAATCGATAGTCACGTAATCTGGGAAACATCAAAACAGGCACAGGCAGCTAGTGTAGACGAGCATACAGGGACAGCGTATCTTGTTGGTGAAATGAAGACCGACAAAGAGAACATCACACATTGTGTACGTTTTGAGTTCGATAAAGGCAATAATGCAGCCGCAGCCTGCCATAACATTCGCCAAGTGCATGATTAAGATGCAGTTGACCTTAGCACATGTCGTCGGTAGTTTCGAAAATTCAGGAACGGGGACAGAAATTCAACAGCAGTTTGGACATCCATCAATGTTTTCCGAAGAGGATCTCGACCAAACTATACGAAACAACCCGAATCCAATGGTCGAGAAATTAGCGCAAACGTTCCAGGAACACAGAAAAACTGTTAAGATGCGTAGAATCCCCGTGTTTCATCACAAAGTTCAAACATTAGGTTCAACATCAACTGAGAGAAACTCAACGGGAGTTGGGCGCCGCGACCTGTGTTTCCATGCTTTCCCGGTATAAAAATTACCGGCTGTTGACACGCATTGTCACAGGTGAAGAGAAGCGGGTTTTGTTGCGAAGCGTAAAGCGTCAAAGGATTATGTGCCGTGTTCCTAACAGCCTCCATCGACATCCAAACTAGAACTTCATCCCAAGAAAGTGATATTAAGTGTTCGGTGGGATGTCAAAGTCATAATTCACTAGGAAATCCTGAAACCTAACCAAATGTTACCTTCTACTATTGACAGGTAGACAGACTGCGAAGAGCATTGCGATTGAAGCGCCCAACCATCGTCAATCAAGAAGGAGTCATCATCCACCATGATAATACCGGGGCACATGCTGCTGTCACAATCTGTGAAAAACTGATGGACTTTGGACCCCACCCATCCCATTATTCTCCTGACTTAGCCCCCACGGACTACCATCTGTTTGGCGATTTGTAGAAATCTTTCGATTCTCGGGTTGTGATATTTCTTACTTCTCCTATCTACTTTTAAATAATTGCTCCTTTATCAACATTCTACAAGCGACATAAAGTGAACAGAACAGTATCTTAAACAAATTTTATCGTGTTCAAAGAGGCATCGGGCGCTACGGCCTCCTGGGTCTCGTGCTCTCTGAACTGCGTCTCCGGGAATGTTGTTGCTGACACTCACAATAGTAAGTATTAGGAAAGGACCCAGTGCGTGTACGGTTATGAATTTGTGAACTCGGATATGACAGAGAGATTAAAAAGAAGGCTGTCGACGGGAGCCATAATGGAATACACGGACATAAATAAATCCGGAATGAAGAAGCTCGAAACCGAGTGGAGAAACTTTCGAAATTCGGACGGGAAGGAAATATCAGCAACTAATCCATATAAGCTGAAGTGGTCAGAAAAGATTAAACAAAAGAAATAAATCAAGATCATCCAAAGAGGACAAAGAACTGGAGGACAAAATAGTAGCAGAAGTAAATGCCGAATGGGAAGGGGCAAATAAGGCATCAGAAACTTCGATGGAGTTAAGAAGGGTAAGGAAATTGAGCCTGTCCCGGGGGGGGGGGGGGGCGATGGACGTCCAAGAGATTGGAACACCAACTATGACAGAAGACCCCGAAACAAGCAAGAAGAGAGTAAGAACACCGGAGGAAGAAGAAGCGAACAAAAGACACAAGGATCAGGAACAAACAACAGAGAAAACCTTAAAATTAGTAACCAGGCACATAGGAGGGTTAGAATTAAATCATTGCATATTACCGCAAAGTTATGAAACAAATGTTCACCTACCACCTCAAACTCTGCAGAAAACGATTGATAACCTGGACAGTTTACTGAAACATGAGAAGAACAACCTTCCCAGTAAATTCCAGGACTTTCATTTACACCCCATAGTGACCTGGTCAACTGTAATAATAGTAGTAGTGATTATAGTGTTAATAACAGTGTATTGTCTTTATCAACAGGTGAAAAACAAATCCAATTCATGATATTTTTTGTGTGTGTTACAGATGATAGCAATAATAACCATTATGGTTCTCATGATTACTCGAATCATCGTAAATTTTATATTAATTATATATGTAATACGAAGAATCAACCATCAAGAACACATCCCTTCAGCAATTCAAGAAATCAAGGAACAAAAATTGGAAATGGAGGACGTCAGGACCACCAACAACAGCAGTAAACCCAAGTGCAATATTAGTGATAAAATTCCCAACAGCGAGTGCATCGCACCAGAACCGTCAGTGATCTTGTATACCGGGTGAGTCATTGACGAGTGACAGACCAAAATAATTTGAAAAAGGAGCAGAAAATAAATATGTGCGCAGGTAACCTAATACCTACGGGAGGGGGACACTTGACCAAGCACACGGCAACAGTGTCACATAAGCAGTGTTGCCACCCCAACACAAAAACTTACATTTTTGAAATGGCTCTACGGAAACTTAATGGTAAATAAAGCTGCTAAACTAAATACGTCGAATGATACCAAAATCAATGCTCAGTGTTGCCAATTTCTGGAGATATAAAGGGTCAAAGTTGGATAAAGAATGAATGGATTGTAGCTACACGGATCATATTAGATCAAAAACATGTACACGAAAAGAAAATGAGAAGTGGTCCTAACAAAATGCCAAAAGTTAAGTTCACTGCGATTAAGTGTTACCTCACGAGACGCCGAAAGAATGGGAAATTTACAATCGATATTTACACAAAAAAAAATGTACCCTTGACAAAAATCACGAAAATAACGACGAAGACTCTTTGAGGGTCTAAAAACGCAATGGAATTTATTTGGAACCGATATCACAAAGCGTTCGCAAGATACAACAAAACAGGCAAAAGCTGACAACATTGGAGGCACATTTTTTATCCCTCATGCAATACTGGAACCCACAGAGTGTTGCCAGGGGTATGGTGAATCTTGCATTCCTCCCCGACAGGATGTTCGCTCGCGAATTTCAACAATTATGGTGTTAGTGACTCCTCCTATTCGATATTTGGATTATAAAACGTTCACAAAGAAGATTAGTACGTTGCCGTGGCATGAGCGAGCTACTTTATGCGTTTGCATGATAAATTAGTGTAGGTATTAAAAATCAAACAAAAATACTTTTTAGCAAGTAAAACGTTTAAATACAGTTTCAAAGTAGATATAACATATCATAAGCGTGGAGCAGTCGGTAACGTGTCAGACTACGGAACTTTAATAATTTTGGACAGCAGTTCGAGTCCCAGTCGTGTCATTGCACTTTTTATTATATATTATTACACACTTATTGACTTTATACATTTTTAAATTGTTTTCTCCGTTAAAATAAATGTTCGATACATTTTATTTTAAATTCTCGTTTATCACATACGACATGTATTTGTATTTCCGATTTTGTCGTTTGAAATGTATTGGAATGACAGATACGCTTTTCTTATTTTTATTGTAGTACGGAAATGTGATCATTCGTGCAAGAGATATTTGTTGAATGTCGATAATTTTTTTTGTTCTTTGTCTTTCTGGGGAAAGGGGAATTTTACACTACATTTTTTTTACAGTTTGACTGACTGTATTTATAGGTTGCATAAACAAATTCAAGAATTAATTATATTTTCCTCCCCTCTCCGATGAATTGGGATCTATTAGTTTCATGCATTCGTGTAAAGAGATATTTTCTCTCCTTCCTGTCATTTACATACAGAAGCAATGAATACAAAAGTGGTAACACTTCGCGTGATGTCAGGGATTCTGCCAGATCCTCAGCCAAAGGGAAGTAGTACCCTTCCAAATTATTGAGCGCACACCCCGAAGTTAAAAATATTCACGATTAAGGTCTATAGAAACCCTGCAAAACTCTAGTTTTAAAATTTCGAAGTTTAAGGGACCTCCTCGCACCTGACCCCACTTTTTCACATTTTTCTAAATATCTAGAAGAACTAAGAGCACTATCAAAAATGTTAGAACATAGCGCACTAGAACTTACTAATTAAATGAGCGTGCTCGAGATCTTGTCCATTGATACATTTTCAAAGATGGTGACGTGGCTGACGTCATTATTTAACTGAAATCTCAATACTCAGCAATCGACAAGAGCTTGAGATCGCTTCCATTGTATTTCACAGTAATTTGTAAGTACTAGTGCGCTATTTTATTTTAAAAATGATAGTTCTTTTAGTTTTTTAAAAAAATATTTAGAAAAATGTTTAAAAGGTGTCCCACGGAAGTACGTCGCCACAACCGTTATTTGAGCACAAATTGCTTAGAAAATAACTCTGTAAGAGGTTTTAGACTTTGTTCTTCACTAGCGAGAAAACTATAAGACCTCATGCACGTTGCACATTTTATATGGCAAAAGCCTTTTAAATGGAACCGAGTCTTAAAAGTAAGAGTTAGGCTTGGTTCTATTTTTCAATTTTCCTCAGTTACACAAGGTGAAAAGCAATATGATCCAACAGGCACTGGCCTAATTTTCCTCATCTCTGCTTTTCCCTATCTCGGCCTGAGCCAGAGATGACAAAAGTCGATGAATTCAAATGCACTTCAATTCAATTTGCAAGGTGTCTGGAGAAGATAGGCTTGAGTAGAGTCTATTAGTAAATGAACACAAAATCTCTCCAATTTCCAGATTTATACTGTATGCATGAACATTTCCGGTAGTATTTTTTTATTGCAATAAAAAAATCGTCTGTTAAAGTAGACTACGGAAAACATTTTCTTTTCTTTCTGTGTTGCATTGATCAAGAGTAATACAGCCTTGCTTCGAAACAGTCTAACTTCTTCGCTTAGTCAAGCGCCGCCATGTTATGACGTAATCAATTGCAGACTGCTTGTCATTAACATACAGATAGTACTTCATTTGTTGATACTATTAACAAGATATAGCAAAAATGGATCGAAAGAACTTGTAGAAGTGGTGCATAGCGTTTCCCAGTGCCTTAACACATCAACAAGCTCTTCTAACCAAATATTCGTTACTTTACCGAAAAAAGAAAAGCGAAGAACGGCAACAAGAGCTTGCAGGCTACAATGAATCCTACAAGCAGGTAGTGCAATCTGTTACTCACCTATTGAACTATGTACTGTGCGAGGAGAGAGAGAGAGATGGAAAACCGCTGTGTTAATGTTTGTTATTTGCGTCGTGTGTAATAATAAAAAATAATATAACCTAGCTTTGTAGAAATTTGTATCCTGCGACTCAAAAAACCCAATTTAAACTACCAAGGTTGGCGTTCGATTCAAGGTATCGTACTCGGTACTTCGAAATAAGAAAAATAAAGTATATACACGCCATTAATTGATGTAATAAGTGATATATACGGTGAAATAAAAAGTTTCAATAAATTTGAGCATATAAAACAAATTAATTAAATTTAATACAAAGGATTGGAATGAGTAACGTGTACTATTTGAATTTGCTATATTATTATTTGATGCACTCTACCGTGTTGAGGCTTTATAGCGGATTGGGTTAGCGCGCGTTTGTGTAAGTTTTCTTTATAATTTTGAGGGTCATCGGTTCGAATCTTGAGAAAGCAAGATTTTTTTTTTATTTTCACGAAACGCAAAAGTATCGCAATTTGATTGTATTACCGTAATTATAACTTTTAGGTCCCTTCATGGAGTAGTTCTATCTTTATAATTTCACTAAGTTGGTCCGTATCCACCAAATAAATCTCAGGAACACTCAAGCTCGCTGACGTATCGTTGGAAATGTCTTGGCCAGACTAGCTCTGAGCTTCCAGAACCATCCTGATTGATCCCCATGGGTCAGTGTTTCCAACATGTTGAAAACTTCTTGAAATATGTGTTTTATGACGGATAAAACTCTCGTTCTTGAGCTCGGCGTGATGACAAGGTAGTCCATTTGTTTATGGTAGCGGTTCCCAAACATGTACCGTTTTGAGGAACCTACCTATAACGATGCACGTTTGGATACCTGAAGCAAGTGGTTTTCAATGGTAGGTCCCCGAAAATATATTTTCTATCCCTGGCTAGGTGTTGTTACTTTGTTGAACCTGAAAACTAATATTAGATTTACTTTTTAATTTCTTTCCGCAACAAATATACGAACTGAGAATGGCAACGCTTGAACTCTGATTAAACAAACCGAAAATCATTTTCCGTCCATTGAAGAACTCCAGAGGTATCAAGTTCACTCCTGAAAATTCGAACATTTTCCGTAACGAGAATAAATGTAGAGTGCCTACGTTCCTACCAAGTTACCGTAATAACAACATGGAGTGTTGCCCGTGTCCCAAATGACATTGCGGGAGAGGAAAATGGAAATGTTCTCCTCTTTGCCGCTTAAAGTGCCGAATTTTTATAATCTATCTGCCCTGTCCGGAAATGTTTCCCTTTCATATTACCAGTCCGTGAAAATTTTTAGTTCGTTTCATTCATTTAAAATTGATTTTTACTTTTAGTACTTCTTTAAGATATTGATATTTTAGTCGCTTCAACACTAATTTATAGCAGAATTTTCTCATGAATAAATCATAAGATATCTTCTAATAATGCTCTTTAGAACTCTTGTATTTAAAAAGAATTACCTATTTTTCTGTAAAAATGTGATAACTTTTATCTTCCGGCAATCGTATATATTTTTAATGAATATTAGTGAAACATTTTTCAAGAACTTAAAAGCATCTAAATTAATAGTGCTCGGCACTGCCATCTGTTAACAATTTAACGTGCTACTTGCATTTCGTGTAGCCCGTTAATACCGTATATTGAATTTCATTGCAAAAAATAAAAATATGTAAGAAACAAACCTCATAGCCCCTATCTTTTTAGCTTTTCCATACTTGCAATGTAACCCAACCACGCCTAAACTTATATTACCACAGCTAACTTAGAATATCGAATCTAAAACAAAAAAGTTAAGTGGCACTGTGGCAGCCCATTAATTCCCAGAATTTGAAAATCACTACACAGTGTCACTTCATCTCTCGGTGTTTATGAGCAGAAATACTGGTCATAGCTAAGAATAACCCTTTAGTTTTGCTTTTCGAAATATCTTATACTGAAATATAAAGGGACCTAAAATGTTTCCTCTTACATTCGTAGAAGTTTTTTCCCCGATCTCGGTAATTGCAAAAATTGAATACTGGCTACGCAGCCGCGTATGAATTCATTTTGTTGCAATTTTATGTAAAGAATATTGCAAAATAAATAAATAAATAAACTCATAAAATATTTAACCCTATCCTTTATTTAAGGATAGAGTTGCAGAGTGCTTTCATAGTAAAAATATTTTGTGGAGTGTGTCTCCTTAACCATTTTCGAAATTTTATATTAACAGGATCTAGGGCTAAAACTGAAAAGACGAAGTACGTAACACTGTTCCTGTCTGCGCCTTCAATACATAAAAAGAATGTTCCTTAACTATTATGTATGCGTAGCGTGTACTAATTATGTAGTCATAATGATGTGTTTTAATGTGTTTGTTGGTTAATGGAAAAATGAATATTACTTGATGTTTGATCGTAACTTTTAGAGTTTGACAAAGCAGTTGACCTTTCTTTAGTATGAATCGGGCGCTCCTTTGAGAACGAGTCCGTGAGTTTTGTGGTCGTGCACTTTGCGGCTACAGAGAATATCGTGCGTTTTACGAGCTTAGGAAAATCAATTTTTCATTTTGCGACCAATCTATTCATTTTAGAGTGGCGATTTATTAAAAAAGTTAAGTTCAATAATGTTAAAATATAACACAATTTATCTTAGTCCCGCCCGAGAATGTAAAATATGAAAACAACTTCTTTCTACCTAATTTCGCTTCCAAGATATGGCGATTCGAATTTTGCTCTTTTAGCGCTAGAACTATGAAAACCTCAAATTATGTTATTTTCTTCACAGTAATACTCAATTTGAAAAGAACTTCTTTCTACCTATTGTCGCTTCCAAGATTTGGCGGTTTAAATTTTTCGAATTTTAGACGCAAAATTGAGAAACTCGCGGAGTATATCTTATTTGGGTCGATAATGTCGAATGTGACATTTTCTTCTCTCTATCACCTACCCTTTCCATAAAATAGCAATTTGAATTTGTCGAATTTTAATATTCTAGACGCAGAGTTGAGAAAGTCACAAATTTTATGTTATTTGAGTTGCTGATAGAGAATATGAAATTTGTATTTTTCTACCACCTACATTTTCCATAATATAGCGGTTCGAATTTATTGAATTATGACATTTTAGACGCAGAATATGAAATTTGCTATTTTCTACCTATTGTTGCTTTTAAGATATATGGGTTTGGATTCGTAATGCTTCCATAATATGGCAGTTCAAATTGAGAAACTCGCAAATTGTCTTGGTAATGTTTGCTTCCACCTTAGTCTACACTCTCCTCTAGCAAAATTCATAAAACCATAAATGCGTCTAACTATTTATATATTCGCCATGCTGCAAAAACGCGGGGTAATTGTAATAATTACTATATTCACAAGACTCGCAGAACTTATGTAAGCAATTACACACAAGAAATAATATTTTCTTTGTTCTTTGACAAGTTGGTACAGCCCCTCAGCGCTATTTTATATTGAAAATTACAAACCACCATGGTAAATGTGAAATTCCACGCTATTTCTTTAAATTGTACTTTAATAACCTGCCCTTATAATTTAGTTTTTTTTATAAATATACTATATTTTTCTTTCCACAAATTATTCGTTTGTTGGGAGTATGCCTTAATAAAAGTAACATTGGGTGAATGTTGCTTCCACTAACATTGCACTACCGAAATATGGCATCTCTTTCAATATCAGAACTATAAAACTCTTATTTTATATGTTATTCGTGTCGGTGATGAAGAATGTGACATTTGCTTCCCAAATATGGCGGTTTGAATTAAGAAACTCACAAATTCGAGTCGGTAATGCAGCATGTGAAATTTGCTTCTCTCTACCTACCAAAACTATAAAACAGCAAAATTGCGTGTTTATATAGGTCTAATACAAAATTCAAAATTGAAATTGTATTTGCTGCTGTACGTCCTCGCTAAAATATAGAAAATGAAATGTACCCTTAAGATACTATTACTGTAATTCTAGAGAATGGGAATTTAAAATTGAGATTGTACGCCCTTAGTAAAGAATAAAAGACAATTTGCACTCAAGTTACTATTATTGTGACTCTACAATGTTGGAATTTAAAATTGAAATTACACAAGGCTTCCACTAAACTCGTCTCGTGCCAAATACACAAATTCTTGAAAGCGTCTATTATTACATAGCTGTGATTAGGCTGCAGGAAAAGGAGGTAATTGTAATAATTACTATATTCACATGCAAGACTCGTATTTTTCGTTAATTACACACGATGTATTACACGTTCTTTGACGACAAGTACACGTTCGGTATAAATTAGCCTCTCAAATTACACAAAAAATTGAAAACCTCAATGCACATGTCACGATGTGGTGTTGGAGGAGGTATTAAAATGTGAAATTCCACGCTATTTCCTCAAATTGCACTTTAATAACCAGTGGTTATGGATGTACTATATTTTTTCTTTCGTTTGCTGGGAGTATGCTCCAATATTGGTTGTTCAAATTTTGCCTCTTTTGGTTTTAGAATTGAGAAACTTCTTTCGCTTCCATAATATGGTAGTTCGAATTGAGAAACTCGAATATAGCAAAAATTACACAGGGCTTCCATTGTAACTGAAGTTGTTTGGTGCCAGGACACATTAGTGGTGGTTGTAGTGAATAAATTACATTGAATACGTATAGTGACTAGCAAAAGTTATTCGAACCTTGTAGTGTTTGTACAAAATATGAAATTTGTTACAACCAACAAAATAATGGTGTGTGAGACGTTTTCCACTTGCATGGGTAAATTCTGTTTTAAGTAGAATTCACCCTAACATTATATGTTTGTTGCTGTGATTGGCTAAACGTGTGTGAGATGTCTTTCGACCCATGTTTTGAGGAGGATTATATTTAGCTATGAAATAGTCTTTCAACTGTAATGTATTGTAGAAAAGAATTAGTTGGGGAATATTCTAAGAATTTATAGGGTGAAAAAGTGGCAAAATGTGAATACGCCACCTCGTAAAATGGTGTTTTGTTATTGGGAAGGGACAAAATATATTGAAAAAAGTGACATTGCTTAAGTAAAGAGCGCATATTTGGCGAAAAGAGACATTAGAACATAATTTTTGAGGTGTCAATGCCATATTGGAGAGAGCTTGCTTGGGAAGGAACGTGCACAAGTGACTGTATTTCACGCTTTGCGACATGAAGTACTTGTAGTAAATTTCAAGAAGAAAAGAACGAAATTTACATACTCCCTCTCGACTACTTCGAAATACCTTCAGCATAATTTAGCCTCTGAATTGTAACTTGGTAGAAAGACAAGCAGTGTTTTTGAATAAAACGAAAGATAGATAGGACTGAAGGCTACTTGAAAATTAAACTGCCAAAATGTGGGTTGAAGTGTTTTGTATCTCATAATATCGTTTATACATGTCTTTCTATTTATAATTTGTATTTATAACTAAAATGCTTTTAAACTAGCTGCAACTTGTTTTTATAGTATTTGTGTGTATGCCTTTATTGTTAGAATACTCTACAACTGCTTGTCGGCTGATGACAAATGACATTACCTAGTTACGCATTTCCAAAACCAACTGTTTAAGGAGTAAATTCTTTAAAAATGAACTGCAAAAGGCATATTTGAGTTAACCTCTCTCACAAGACCACAGACACTAGGTAATAAAATTTGCAGAGAGAACTAAATTGTGACTTAGTTTGTTGCAGATAAACCAGGGAACAATGGTTATTTGTGAGTGTACTTTTGCAAAGGTGGGCGTTGAATGTGTGGTGGCATGTTTTGAAGAGTGCTTTTAAGACATTCCCTTTGACTCTGTGTGTAGACTTAAGCAGGGAAATTGCTCTAAGAAAATATATTTAATTTTTATTTTATAAAATGTTTTCGTAACAAAAAAAGTTTTCTAAAAAAGTGATTAGATTTTGTTTAACAAAAAAGTTTTTTAAGAAAAATTTAGTTTTGTTTTTAAAAAAAGGTCGGGTAATAAAAGTTTCACAAAAAATATATCTAATAAAAATATTTTTGAACCTGAAAAACAATTTTTTTAAACTTTTATTTAATAGTTATGTAAAATATTATTTTGCAAAATAAAGTTCTGAATAGGTTTTGAAATAAAATGCAAAATAAGAATACTTGTTAATTTTTATTATAATACAGCTGTTATTGTACAAAAATATGTAATATGATAATTATATCCAGTCACAATATATTATTACATTGTTTATATTAGTTGTGTGGAAAAGCATTATTTTTCAATAGTTTGTATTAACCGTAGTACAATATTTTTATATTATTCGGAAATTTTTTAGTTTGTATATATTTTATGCTCTATAAAATGTTTTATTACTATAAATTACGTGTTTTATTCCTATACAAATACTACTTTTGGTGTATATTAAAATTTAAAAGAAGTTAAAATCTTTATTAGTGGAAGTTTATGAATGCATTGTATTTTTCAGCAACAAAATTAACCAAATTCTGTCGTTACATTCAGAGTTTGTTATTACTTCTATACGTAGTGAGAGTATTTACTATTTTTGTTCACATAGCAAGAAAAATGTTAATATAACCATTATGCAAAGTAAAGTAATTTCCCTGCTTTAGTCTACACACAAAGTCAAAGCAAATGTAATAAAAGCACTCTTCAAAATATGCCACCAGACATTCAAAGCCCACCTTTGCAAAAGTACACTCACAAATAACCATTGTTCCCTGGTTTATCTGCAACAAACTAAGTCACAATTTAGTTCTCTCTGCAATTTTTGGGCTTCGTCAACCAATTATTACCTAGTGTCTGCGGTCTTGTGAGAGGGGTTAACTCAAATATGCCTTTTGCAGTTCATTTTTAAAGAATTTACTCCTTAAACAGTTGGTTTTGGAAATGCGTAACTAGGTAATGTCATTTGTCATCAGCCGACAAGCAGTTGTAGAGTATTCTAACAATAAAGGCATACACACAAATACTATAAAAACAAGTTGCAGCTAGTTTAAAAGCATTTTAGTTATAAATACAAATTATAAATAGAAAGACATGTATAAACGATATTATGAGATACAAAACACTTCAACCCACATTTTGGCAGTTTAATTTTCAAGTAGCCTTCAGTCCTATCTATCTTTCGTTTTATTCAAAAACACTGCTTGTCTTTCTACCAAGTTACAATTCAGAGGCTAAATTATGCTGAAGGTATTTCGAAGTAGTCGAGAGGGAGTATGTAAATTTCGTTCTTTTCTTCTTGAAATTTACTACAAGTACTTCATGTCGCAAAGCGTGAAATACAGTCACTTGTGCACGTTCCTTCCCAAGCAAGCTCTCTCCAATATGGCATTGACACCTCAAAAATTATGTTCTAATGTCTCTTTTCGCCAAATATGCGCTCTTTACTTAAGCAATGTCACTTTTTTCAATATATTTTGTCCCTTCCCAATAACAAAACACCATTTTACGAGGTGGCGTATTCACATTTTGCCACTTTTTCACCCTATAAATTCTTAGAATATTCCCCAACTAATTCTTTTCTACAATACATTACAGTTGAAAGACTATTTCATAGCTAAATATAATCCTCCTCAAAACATGGGTCGAGAGACGTCTCACACACGTTTAGCCAATCACAGCAACAAACATATAATGTTAGGGTGAATTCTACTTGAAACAGAATTACCCATGCAAGTGGAAAACGTCTCACACACCATTATTTTGTTGGTTGCAACAAATTTCATATTTTTTTTTACAAACACTACAAGGTTCGAATAACTTTTGCTAGTCACTATACGTATTCAATGTAATTTATTCACTACAACCACCACTAATGTGTCCTGGCACCAAACAACTTCAGTTACAATGGAAGCCCTGTGTAATTTTTGCTATATTCGAGTTTCTCAATTCGAACTACCATATTATGGAAGCGAAAGAAGTTTCTCAATTCTAAAACCAAAAGAGGCAAAATTTGAACAACCAATATTGGGGCATACTCCCAGCAAACGAAAGAAAAAATATAGTACATCCATAACCACTGGTTATTAAAGTGCAATTTGAGGAAATAGCGTGGAATTTCACATTTTAATACCTCCTCCAACACCACATCGTGACATGTGCATTGAGGTTTTCAATTTTTTGTGTAATTTGAGAGGCTAATTTATACCCAACGTGTACTTGTCTTCAAAGAACGTGTAATACATCGTTTGTAATTAACGAAAAATACGAGTCTTGCATGTGAATATAGTAATTATTACAATTACCTCCTTTTCCTGCAACCTTATCACAGCTATGTAATAATAGACGCTTTCAAGAATTTGTGTATTTGGCACGAGACGAGTTTAGTGGAAGCCTTGTGTAATTTCAATTTTAAATTCCAACATTGTAGAGTCACAATAATAGTAACTTGAGTGCAAATTGTCTTTTATTCTTTACTAAGGGCGTACAATCTCAATTTTAAATTCCCATACTGTAGAATTACAGTAATAGTATCTTAAGGGCACATTTCATTCTCCATATTTTAGCGAGGACGTACAGCAGCAAATACAATTTCAATTTTGAATTTTGTATTAGACCTATATAAACACGCAATTTTGCTGTTTTATAGTTTTGGTAGGTAGAGAGAAGCAAATTTCACATGCTGCATTACCGACTCGAATTTGTGAGTTTCTTAATTCAAACCGCCATATTTGGGAAGCAAATGTCACATTCTGCATCACCGTCAGGAATAATATATAAAATACGAGTTTTATAGTTCTGGTATTGAAAGAGATGCCATATTTCGGTAGTGCAATGTTAGTGCAAGCAACATTCATCCAATGTTATTTTTATTAAGGCCTACTCCCAACAAACGAATAATTTGTGGAAAGAAAAATATAGTATATTTATAAAAAACTAAATTATAAGGGCAGGTTATTAAAGTACAATTTAAAGAAATAGCGTGGAATTTCACATTTACCATGGTGGTTTGCAATTTTCAATATAAAATAGTGCTGAGGGGCTGTACCAACCGTGTACTTGTCAAAGAACAAAGAAAATATTATTTCTTGTGTGTAATTGCTTACATAAGTTCTGCGAGTCTTGTGAATATAGTAATTATTGGCGTTTTTGCAACATGGCGAATATATAAATAGTTAGACGTATTTATGGTTTTGTGAATTTGGCTTGAGAGGAGTGTAGACTAAGGATGAAGCAAACATTACCAAGCCAATTTGCGAGTTTCTCAATTTGAACTTCCATATTATGGAAGCATTACGAACCCAAACAATATATAATTAGCGAGTTTTATAGTTTTAGGGTCAAAAAAGCAAAATTTGAGTCGCTATATTTTCGAAAGGGTAGGTGGTAGAGAGAAGAAAATGTCACATTCAACATTACCGATCCAAATTTACGAGTTTCTCAATTCTGCGCCTAAAATAAGTAAAATTGAAACCGCCATATCTTAAATGCAACAGTAGGTAGAAAAAAACAAATTTCATATTCTGCGTCTAAAATGTCATAATTCAATAAATTCGAACTGCTATATTATGGAAAATGTAGGTGGTAGAAAAATACAAATTTCATATTCTCCATCACCAACTCAAATAACATATAATTTCTAACTGTCAACTCTGCGTCTAAAATATTAAAATTCGACAAATTCAAATGGCTATTTTATGGAAAGGGTAGGTAATACTGAGAAGAAAATGTCACATTCGACATTATCCACCCAAATAAGATATACTCTGCGAGTTTCTCAATTTTGCGTCTTAAAAATTCGAAAAATTTAAACCGCCATATCGTGGAAGCGACAATAGGTAGAAAGAAGTTGTTTTCAAATTGAGTATTACTGTGAAGAAAATAACATAATTTGAGGTTTTCATAGTTCTAGCGCTAAAAGAGCAAAATTCGACCCGACATATCTTGGAAGCGACAATAGGTAGAAAGAAGCAAATTTCACCTTTGGCGTCACCAACTCATTTAACATATAATTTGGAAGTTTCTTATTTCTGCGTCTAAAATGTCAAAATTCGACAAATTCAAACCACCATATCTTGGAATGGGTAGGTGGTAGAGAGAATCAAATTTCACATTCTGCATCACCGACCCAAATAACATATAATGTGCAAGTTTCTTATCTCTGCGTCTAAAATGTCGAAATTTAACAAAATTTGAATCGCCATATCTTGGAAGCGAAAGTAGGTAGAAATAAATTGTTTACATATTTGACATTCTCGGTACTAAAATAAATTGCATTATAAGTTTCATTATTCTACGACCACGGGGGGGGGGGCGAAGTTAGCAAACTGACTTCAGATTTGACCTTTTACTTCGAGGTCACCAATTTTTTCACATGTAGTATTCAACGCCCCCATACCAAATGTGAAAGCAGAATTTTAATATGTCTAACCATTTACGAGATACACAGGTTTAAATATTTGACCGTTGACCTTTGGCTAATGGTTCCTAATTGCCAAAATTTTGTCGAATTATTACCAAACTTTGGATTTGGATAGATTATAATGGTGAAAACATAATTTCAATATGTCTACTAGTTTACGAAATATATTTGACCTTTGACTGGGCTGTGGGTAAGGTATAGAAAGTGACTTCAGATTTCTGTTGTATTCTCTGCTATTTTAAATAAGGCTTCGTAGTCTTTTATAAAATCTCTGCTATGTTAAATAAGGGTTGCAAAATTGTGCACTAGTCTAATCTCTGCTATGGTGCTTCGTAGTCTCTGCTACGTTAAATATGACTGGAAAGAGTTCATGTGGGGTTAAATAGCGTAACTAGCATATATTGCTGCTATGTTAAATAGGGGCTGGACCGTAGCCTCTGTAAGGGTTGAAAAACAGCTTCGTACCTTTTTATGAAATCTCTGCTATGTTAAATAGGTGATGGATAGTAGCCTTGTGCACGATGTGTGGCGTATTCTCTGTTATGTTAAATAGGGGATGAAAAAGGGGTCTTAGTCTTTCATAGTATTGAAAGGTGTAATCCCTGCTATGTTGAATAGGAGCGTAACCTTTTATAAAATGTGTGGGTTAGGTAATTTCTGCTATGTTAAATAGGGGGTGAAAAAAGGTGCCGTAGCCTTTTATGAAATGTGTGCTATATTAAATAATGAAAAAGTTTCATAGTCTTTTATGCAATCTCTGCTGTGTTTAAATAAGGGATGGATCGTAACCTTGTGCACGATGTGGGGTGTAATCTCTACTATGTTAAATATGGGTCGTAGCCTTTCACGAAATGAGGGATGAAAAAAAAGGTCATAGCCTTTCACGAAAGGGATGAAAAAAGGTGTCGTAGCCTTTTATACATTGTAAAACAAAAACGGCGACACAGCGTATCTTACAGCCCTGGAAAATCGACTCCTTGCAATCAGCGCGTCCTGAAAAAAAGGGGCGATTTTTTAAAAAAAAAGTGTGGTCAGGTGCCGCCCATCTACTCATATTCTAAAGCAAAGTAAAACAGTTAGTGGTGACAAGGTATCACCTTGTTTCAATCCGTTGCGAATCTTGAAACTGACATATTATTACCTATCCGTACACTGCTTATGGGGTCGCTGAGACACATTTTCACAAGTTGAACCAATAATTGAACAAGTTTCTTCGAAATTAAAAATTGTACCAGCACACGTGTATAGCTTTTCCTTTTTTAATAGAATCATAAGCCTTCTTAAAATCAATGAATAGCTGGTGAACAATCCCATTGTATTCTCATTTCTTCTCCAAGATTTGTCTCAAGGCGAGAATCTGGTCCAAGGTGGATCTATTTCTTCTAAGGCCACATTGGCGATATCCAATTATTTCATCTACGTATACACTTAGGCGAGTTAGCAGGATATTACTTAATACTTTGTAACATGTTGGGAGTAACGAGATTCCGCGGTAATTATTACAGTCCGATTTATCGCCTATTTTATAAACCGGAACTATTATTGAGGTTTTCCATTCCTTTGGAAGCTCCTCCTTTTTGTACATATATAGCATTTATCAATTTATGCAGTTCCTTGTTTAGTGCCGTTCATCCCGCTTTAATTAATTCTGCTGGAATGTTGTCTATTTGATTTGAATTTTTATTTTTTATCGATATTTCGACCTTGATCTCGCTAGGTTCGGGTATCCACAGTTCAGCGGTATAGATGGCAAATTCCTCTGTTTGTTCTCCGTTGTGTACATTAAGAAGTTTGTCTAAATAACTTTTCCAAACATAGATAATTTTAGTCGGATCCGCCTGCAGATCTCTGCGTTCATTTCTAATCATCCCTAAACTTGCTGGTAACCTTTTCTCAACGATATTACTCTTTTGTATAGATCTCGTATGTTATTTGTCTTCACGTTTTCCTCTATCTCCTGAATCTTCAGCGTCATATATTCTCGCTTTTTGCTTCTGAACCCGCGTGTGGTGTTGCGTTTCGCGTTACTATGGGGGTTTGTATTGGCTTCGCTTTTATTACTTAGCCATCGCTGCCTTGCTTGTTTTCGTTCCTAATGAAGCTTAAGGCAATCTTCATCAAACACAGGCTTGTTTTTTCTGCTGTTTCTTCTCATCTAGACGTTCTTTCGCTGCGCCCTACATTGTATCACGAATTGCCACCTACATCTTACATCAATTTCACTATTAATTTCATCTTTACTACTACTCGAGTCTGCTAAGATTTCGAATCTATTTGAAATTTTGAGTTGGTAGTCTGCTTTTACGTTCGAATTATCTAACCGTTTAACTTCGAATTTAAGTTGTTTTGATCGTTTGCTTTTACTGTTCGCGATACATATCTTTTCTCTCATTTTTGTGATCACTAACTGATGATCGGTGTCACCTTCCGCTCCTCTGTAAGACCTAACATCCATTATGTTTATGTGTTTTCTTCTATCTACTAATACGTGATCGATCTGGTTGAGCGTTTTTATCATCCGGAGATACCCATGTGTATTTGTGTATGTCTTTGTGCTGGAAGTATGTGCTCTATATTAGTAGGTTTTTCGAGATCGCGAAAGTTATCACTTTCTCCATTGTTGTTGGTGATTTCTTGAAGACTGTATTTGCCTATAGTAGTTCTATATTTTCCGTCCCTCCCTACCTTACCGTTGAAATCACCCAACACAATTTTCTAATTATACTTTTGTAATCGGTCAAACAGCCTTTCTAGCTCATCATAGAATATATCTTTGTCGTTCTAATCAGCTTCATCGTTCGGTGCGTATACATTTATTATAACCGTATTGCAGCATCGAGTGCGTACCGTAACGTATGATAGCATTTCGTTGACGTTGACGAACTCCATATTTTGAACCGCCGGAAGTACAATATTCTTAATGAGAAATCCTGTTCCGAAATCGTGAGACTCTGTTCCCCCATAGGTGAAAGTGTACTTGCCCTGTCGGATGCTATCTTGACTCACTTATGCCCAGAGGCGGATTTACACTTCTGCTACTTAAGGGCTAGCGGCAACTTGCCTCCCCTAATCAGTAATCCCGGTCCCACTTCCTTTCCGCTCACACCTTCTTGCCTTCAGCAGCAATGTCCCCGCCTTTCTCTCATGAGCCCTGTTGTAGTTATTTTTTGCAGGTGTCACAGGATTTAGTAACAGAGTCACATTTTTTTAAGGGTTAGCCGTTGTCACCCAGAAGTAATTAATCCAGAATTTTGCCAGTCTCAAACCGTATTCTTTTCTCGCAGTTCTGGGAAACTATACTGTCGTGTACGCAACCTGGCCAACGTGCCACAATATCGCGAATTAAAAGCTGTGAGTCACATATTGTCTGGACGTTCAAGGAAAATACCTATTTTCAAAACATTTCACCTCCATTAGCACCAGGTGTGTGTATCGGTATATGTGTACAATCAACAGTACCAAAACCACCAGGGAATCGAGCACTATTGTAAAACTGTTGAACAACAGTCTGCACTTCGTCATTGATTGGAAAGGTTAAGTACCGTTCCCTAAGAAAAGCAATTACATTTGAGACTTAATGAATATACCTGCATACTGTACTTTTTGACACTCCAATGATATCACCCATTACTATCTCAAATGTCCCAGTTGCATAAAAGTGCAGAGTACCGTAATTAAAAGTTGTTTGATTGATGCCAGTGTATACTCCAGATGATGTTTAATTTGATCTAACTTTTTCAGCACAACATTTTTCCTGAGTCTGTATCTTTGTTGAAATTGTAATTCTTCAAATATTTGGAAATCATCTGACCTGTCCGGAATTATTCTTTCCGGTCCGCTGTGCTCTAAATACTCAATATATAAGAGTTCAACATTAAAGTGTTCATAGTTAACTGCCATATTTCTTCGCAATTTAAGGGCGCGTTAAACACTTAATGGAGGCAGATCGCGTTCTTAACTTAAAGACAAATTTGGGGAGCCGTTAACTTTGAGGGAAGTTGGTGAAAGATTCCGCCGTGTTATGAAGGCGTTAAATCTGCTTAAGCTTCCTTAACATTTAAGGAAGGTTGATGAAACCGATCATAAGAGTCACTCAAAGAGCAATGGAGAGATACATGCTAGGAATAACTAGGAGGGACAGGAAGACAAATGAATGGATTCACGCACAAACAAAACGTAGAAGATATAATCAAGAATGCGAAAAAGATGAAGTGGGTCGGTCACATAGCTAGACGAACAGATGGAAGATGGACGACGAATGTACTACACTGGATTCCCAGAGAAAAGAAACGACCTTGATGACGTCCAAATGCACGATGGGTAGATGAAATCAAGCATTTTCAGGAGCTACATGGATGAGGATAGCAGCAGACCGAGATATGTGGAAAGAAGAGGGGAAGGCCTTCATCCAGCAGTGGACAGAAAACGATGCTATATATCATATTCAGCCATGTTCTATTCACTGCTTGATGAAGGGTTCCCTTTTTCTTTCCCATCTATCCTTTCGAACTTCAAGTAGAAAACGAACTGAGTCGTAAATAAATTTAAATACAGGACATTCAATTCCCCTACGGGGTGGAGAGCACTAAGTTAAACAAAGTGTTAAATATTAGTGAAATATTTTAATTCTAGTCAATAATTTTAAGGGGCTAGGCTTATAATTTTTCTATCAGCGGCTCAGCGCTCTTGTACTTCTGTAGAGAGTGAATTTTCTTCAAAATAGCAACATTTCCACTAACACAATTAAAAAGGTATGATATGAAATATGGGATTTCGAATAGGGAACATTTAGGTATCTAGACTGCAGTGGTACGTTTTCAGGAAAAAATTCTTCAAATACAGGATAATTTACCACTTAATGACAAACGTTCGGGGAGCAGCTCCGAACAATGTTGAATACGTCAAATGGATAGCTTAAAGAAAAAAATATCCCCGGTGGAGAATTCTTCTTTCCAGATTATGATAAGGTAGGCACATGTCCTTGAAATCCATAGAAAATATATTTTTTGAAAACAAATTTCCCCAGCACAAAATCACCTCCCACCAGGTGGAAATGTCTTAATTTAACACTGGTCGAATATACATAACAGTAAGATGGCTAGTCTCTGTAATCCAAAAATATGCTTTACAGCACTATTATACAGCGATCTAAAACCTAATTAGCGCGTAATTTTCCTCAGCAATGCAGAAATTGTATTTTAGAATAAAAAGTCCCCCTTCTTTTATATGTAATTCAATGTGCGGTGAGAGTTCCTTTTCAGAAAATGTGTGGAAGAAAATAATCGCCATCGATGTTATTTATTCTGGTCTGTCTCTTGGGAATTCATAAGCAGGGGTGGGGGATATAGTTTCACAAGTTGCACGTGGTTTACAGTATTCGCCAGTCTTGTAGCTGGATATAGTATATCCTTTAAAAGCCGAAGGACGCAACTGCTGCGTCATGGCTTTAAACCTTAATAGCTCAGCCCCTAATTAAGCTAGGAAGATAATTTTGGTATCAATGTGTTCCTGAAGGATGAAGCTTGCCGCCGATATGTATGTATGTAGGGGGTACCATGGCGGAGAGGGTAAAGTTCGTGGTTTTTTGTTCTTTTGCATCAGGTTTTTTGGGGCGGAGCATTCCCCCTGGGGGGTTCAGTCATAAAAATTGGAATGTGAAGCAATGAAGTAGTCCACTACACGCTAATTCCCTGCAAAAGTACTTGTTGCTTATATGGGGGAGTAGGGGAGGGGAAAATTTGACCAATTTTTTGTCTCAGCTTTTTGACGAAAATTAAATTTATTTTTTTGGACGGTTCCATATAAGATATCTTTTCACTGAATTGGTCTAGAAGTATAATTCTTGTTGCTGTATGTTCTACGGACAACAATGAAAAAACGGTGTGCAAATAACGTGGTACTACGGTGGGGGGGGGGGG
>JAGDQP010004259.1:0-48292 GCA_022664845.1 Lepisma saccharinum
ATAAGTTTCAACTCTCTAGGTTTGAATTGGTAAAAGTAACATCGCAATTTCGTGCAACAAAAAATATATTAGAAACATATGGAGGTAGTGGTGCCGTGTAGTGTTAGATCGGTGCTAAAGCTTCTTAAATTCAAGGTACCGTCTCCTTAAGGTGGCAGACTCGAGTTTCTAAATCTGAACCTCCCCATAAGGTTATTTTTGGTGGAGCATTGTAGTGTTTCTTGTGTGAACCAAAGTGACTTGTAAATAAATGGTCTAGTTATTTTCTGTACGGGCAGAGTCATATATTCATAAACATATTCCGGACAACTTGAGATTTAACATTGTCAAGCAAGATAAATAGAGTATTTAGTGAGGAAAAACGATCGCATAAAGTGTACTTAAATTTGACGTTTATTAACTGTGAAACTGTAATTAATTCAGATTTACCATGTTTTTAATTGTTTGTGAATTTACAGTAACGATTAATGTGCTGTTTATCTTTTGTTCTTTACTGTTGTGTTGAATTCGTTTTACCATCTTTTTTTACAGCCTTCAAGAAGTGAAATCCCAACCACAGAATATGCTTTTGGATGCTCTTTTTGACGACCCATATACGAATGCTTTTAGGTAGGTTTTTCTATTCTACCATTGACAATTTGGTCGCTACATTTATTATTATTATTATTATTATTATTATTATTTTTTGTAAAACTGAAGTCTAATTTAGTGCTCTAGTAAAACTATTAGGGCAGAAAGAATGGTAGTCCAAACGTTAGAAAATTGTATTTCTCCAAATTTCAATAGGCGTGAGCCTAAAATGCCTAAAGGTCACACATAAATTCAGTTCAATTCCAAATCGCAAGAAATGTTCAACTAAGAACCGAACATTTTTTGTTTGTTGTACAGCTTTGGGTTTGTTCGGGCGGTCTGCTCGGTGTTGCACTATCTGCACTGGAAGTGTAAGGTAGGACAGAACTGTTTTAGTGGATGTGACGTCACAGTGTCTATTTGTGCAGCTCTCGCTCGAACTGGTAGGCGCTTCTTTCCTTGTGCTAGTACTTAACGCCATCTATAATCTCTTCTTTCACACGCATCAGGACTGTCAGTTACCATCAATCAATTACACTTGCTCCCAGGCGGGGGGGCAGAAAATGCTTACACTGGGTTACACTAGTTGCATTCACGCCGGCCATCCAAACAGTTAAGTTGCAAACTGCACCAGCCACTCGAACGTAAAAAGTGTGCACTAGTTGAACCAGTTCAGCCCGCATTGTCCAGTCGTGTTCTCTTCAAAGTAGTCCTTTTTTCGGTCTACACTTCTCGCCCAACTTTTTTCAGTTTTTTGGTACTTTTCCTGGAAGGCATTTTTCCTAATCGCACTCAGGATCACATTTTGCTGACTACAACTTGAAAACAATATCCGTTCGAATATACCCTGGATTTTCTTTTACCCCTTAAAGAATATTTAGTACTCTTCCTTATTGGTCCTATCTTAAAAAAAAAAAAAAAAAAACAGACAGACTGAAGTTATATACATGTTTTGAACATCAAAACATTATTTTAAACAAGAAATGATAATTCCTTATGATATGTACAGTAGCCATAGTGAATTTGATTATTTTTTGAGCCAATAGGAGCCTTTGAAATGCTCATTTGACGTAAATAACGTGGTTCGGTTACTTCGTAATGCTGTAAAAGAAAAATTAAAAGTCGAAATAATTTCAGGTGGTTATAAAAATCAAACTAGGGCAAATAGAAAGTATAAAACGTACTGTGTAAGAAAATTTACTGTGCACATAATATGGCACTTCCGTATTCAAAATATTACAAGAATATTTTGAATGGATTTTGACTGTGTATATATATATATATATATATATATATATATATGAATTTGACGAGGCTCGCCACATGGAGACGCTCTGTGTCTCATAACACCTTCATTCCTCGTACACGGCGCTGGTGCATCACTGCAGTCTATGGAAGACTCGTTCAGAAATCGTATCATCTCCCGCGAACCGCGTGACTTTTTCCTGTTGGGAATATTGGTGGCGAAGGTACACGCAGGTAATCTGCATACTCTGAAGAAGCTACAGGCTTGACAACAATCAACATAAAAATATTCACATCACATATTCTGGTGAAAGTTTTCGCCAACATGAAGATATATGTTTGGGCGCCCGTGGGGTCCATTTGAAACACAGGTCGACATAGTAAATTGATATCACTTTCAGTGCCTCTTCGGACATCTTGTACTGTTCATGACTCATATGAAATTCCATTGATATTTGAGATTTTGGATTGGATGTTTCCATTTTTTTTCTCAATGATTTTATGTGAAGTGACCCAGCAGTCAATATATTTGACCCCAGACCCCACATCCTTAATGTAAATTTTAGGACTACATTTTTAGTTACTTTTGCACATCTATGCAGTGCCTAAAACAATCTTCCATCCAGCATACAGTTAGAGATAGTTACAGTTAAAAAGCTTCCTTCAAGAAGTCGGCATTTCGGAAATTACAATTAAAATTTCCCCAATATTTACAACATAGATGACAGGAGGAGGAGCATTGGCCCTTCTAATTCCAATACGATAGGTCTCTCATGTTCCGCTGATATGACATTGTATAATATTAGGTAAAGGCAGTGGTCGAATTGACAAATGTTAACTAAGGAGATGATGGCATGGTTGGGACATTCGAATTCGGTTTTATTGCTAGCTGTGCGGCCCCACATTTCCTGTTTGTTGTACTATAAAAGCTAACCAAAACAGGCCATAATATGAAATTAGTTCTACATTATGTGTGAATTGAATTATCGAATTTCAAGTCTAGATTTTGAAGTAGTAGTAGTCCAGAAGCTTTAGCTGTTATACTAGCAAATTCATTAATAACATCAAAGTTAAATTTCTAAGGACATAAAATTTTCCTCTTCAGTATGCAGTTATTGTAAAGCAGAATATAGTCCAAAAGCGCAAACTGCAATAATGCAAGTCAATAAATAAACATGAATTTGTTGACAACTTTGATTTCATTGCATCAAAATGATTTAATGAATGATTTATTTCGTTTCACCTAACTAGGAGGATGGTTAATTTTCTTTCTTGGCATGCCCCTACTAAGTTCGACACTGGGTATCGGGGATCTGATTGTGCACTATTTCTGTGATCATGTGTATTAGATACGTGATACCTGATTACATCCTGCGTATGTGATTGTATGCAATGTCTCACTGAAATAATGGGACAAACTTCTGGATTCACATCAAAACAAGAAAATTAGTTGCTTTGAAAAAAAATCCCGAAATATGCTTAGTTTCGGAGTTACAGACACTTAAAGGTACAACGGCATCGTCACAAATGACGTAAGCTGTGTCGGCATATCAAATCACAGTTGAGTACCCAATATTCCTATTTAAGCTATGTTTATGCTTGGCGAATGCAAGTTAGGGGGGGGGGGGGATTTCTATGCTCGCCCTATTAACTCGTTGAGAGTGATATTCTTAGCTTGTGAAATCTGTCTTTATGTGGCACCCTCTTAATCATAAACATTGCTTAAATAAATATATCGGGTACTACTTCAATTGGAATTTGCTAAGTTGATACCGCTTACGTCATTGTGTCGAGATATGACGTCATTTGTGACTATGCCGCCTTAACTTGGAGCGCCTAGCTTCGAAACTAAGGATTATTTTCAATTTCTTCAAATGAAGCTTCTTGTTTTGATGTGACTAATCATCTTCTGAAGTTTGCTGCATTATTTTAGGGACACCCTGTATATTATCAGGCATCTAAGAACTGATTATGAGTATGTGTGTACTAGTGAGAGTGCTTGTATAATAATCATTATTCGGAAAATTTCAAAAAGGGACTTTTGTTTCGTTCATAGTTCCTTCTTTCTTTTGTTAAGAAAGAGAATGAGTACTGTTCCTTGTTTCTTAGAAAGGACAGCTTTTGTTCCATTATCGTTCCTTTGTACTTTTTTAAACTTTTTCTCTTTTAAAAGAAGTAAATCTTGCTCAATACAAACTCCTACTTTTTTTTCGTTCGATACTAGTTTCATGTAATATATTGTAACCTAATCATAATGAAATCGGATAGAAGAAAAGGTAAATAAAGGAAAAGTAAATATATATAGTAATTCACAGCCATATTCAATCCACTACTGGATCAGGCCTCTCCCGGACGGAGTAGTTGGTCTACTGCTTCCACGCTGACCACACGTTTTGGGAGAGGAGAGCCGAAACTCTCACCTGCGATGGCCACTGTCTTTTATTCACAGAAGCAGAATTATTCAATTTATTCACCTAATTGCATGACGATGCTGGGTGGGCACTGTTTCAGACCCTCTCGCTTAGGAAACAATCCCTTGGCAGAGACGGGAATCGAACCCGGGACCCCACGATCTGCAGTCAACGACGGTAACCACTAGACCAGCAGGGTGGTCATATATATACGCCATGGCGTCTCCTTAGCACTAGTCCCATAGAATTCCGCTCTGTCCATTTTCTCTCTTGCTATGTGAAAACGCTTTTGCGAAACGGTGTCGCTTTTCAGTTGTGTTTGTGAAGTTCCTCTACACCTGTCTTAGTATTCTCCAATGTAAGTATCATTTTTTGTACCTTTTTTACCATCTTATATATATAACACAAACCGCCACGCTGGTCTAGTAGTTACCGTCGTTGTCTGCAGATCGTGGGGTACTGGGTTCGATTCCCGGCTCTACCAAGGGTTTGTTTCCTAAACGAGAAAGTCTGAAACGGTGCCCACTCAGCATCGTGATGTAATTGGGGAGCTGCTGTGAATAAAAAACAGTGGCGATCACAGGTGAGAGCTTAGGCTCTCCTCTCCTAACACGTTTGGTGAGCGTGGGAGCAGTAGACCAACTCCTCCCTCCGGGAGAGGCCTCATCCAGTAGTGGATTGAATATGTCTATGAATTATTAGATATAATACGGTAATACCGAAACTGTAATATGCACAGAATGAATGAATTGTTATTAACGTCCTAAACGAGCTGGTGAGCTTCTAAGGACGGGACCTACAGTTTTTTGTAAAGTGGACTTCGAACCACTGCGTTCAGTGGACCCCGGCGGGATTTGAACCCGTGACCACGCGCACAGAAAGCGAGCTCTCTAATCTCTCAGCCACCCCAAGGCCGAAATCTGCACAGAAGTAAAATTAACATTTCACATGTTCTTGTCGTAGGTATCGCCCAGCAGTGGCGCCCCTATGATATGCAGGGCCCCGGACAAAGATGTTTCGCGGTGCCCCTCTTAGTAAAGAAGTTGATAAATAACATTATTTTCTGCCTATGTTACGGCGAATTTCCCGAGGTGCGGGACCCCTCCTGCCCTGCCCTAAGGGCGACTTGCCCAACTTCGTAACATTTTGGACTTTTTCCATCTCCCATTTTCAATGAATCTATGTGTACTTTGATTCTTGTTTCTTCATTTGTCGACAGATGTAATGAGTGTTTTTTTTGTTTTGTTTTTTGTTATGTTTTGTTTAAAGAAAACTTAATAAGTTCTTCGCTTTCCATTCAAACTTGGTTACGGTAAAATTGGAATTTCCAAACAGATTTCTTTGACCCTATAAGATCCTTTATAAACGAGCTACAGTGAGTTTGTTTGCTCTATATGAGTTGGTGTAATATCCTTTTCCTTACTATGTATTGAATGTTACTGTATTGTTTGTTCATGTATTATTTCAGAGAAATCTTGGCTGCTAAAGATTACGTAAAAGTGAAAACAGTACGACTACAAGGCCTAGTGTTGAGTGTATTCTGTCTACGGAAACATCTTCTACATTTAAGAGATATAGAAACGCAATATACTAGGACAGGGTTTGGTGGAATGTGGGTAAGTTTACTATTTTGTTTCCTTCGTACTTGGAATTTTCTTTCAGTTAGTATACATATTTTCTTCTCTCTCCATACACCGTACTTAAAATTTTTGCAATTTATATTTTCCATATTTTGATGTTCAAATATGTCGTCATAGGATGACGTAGAAAATTGTTATCTGGAGCCTTTTCGGGTCGCAGAGTACGAACATAATATTCGATCATGCAAATTCGACAATGTTATGTCATTGTGATATCGCAAGAAAAGTTAAAATGGTAAATATTTCTCAGATCTCTAGAATTCGAATATGACATTACAATATACGAGGTGTGATTGGAAAGTTTTAAGACAGGTGGCGCCACTGCTCAAGAAGAGTAGATATAATTGCCCTTTGGCTTGGTGTGTCCTTGATACGTGCTGAAAGAATCACTGCGACATCTTTGTTCAGTAAAGCGTAGCAACCTGTTGAGTGCGGGCGTGTGTGTGTGTGTGTCGTGGCGGATTATTAATTGCGCAAAATGGATGAACCGGCGCATTGTGCGTTATCGATCCAGGAATTTCTGGCCAAATTCAACATTCCTGTGCTTCCGCAACCCCACCTATTCCCCTGATTTGGCCCCTGCCGACTTCTGCCTGTTTCCTAAATTACAGTTATCGCTGAAAGGGAAGCGATTTGACTGAAGTGAAGACATCCAGGCATATACGGAGAGAGTTCTTCACACCCTTACGAAAGATAATTTTCAGGAATGCTTCCAGAAGTGGAAACTGTGTGTTCAGGCAGCAGGGGACTACTTTGAAGGAGATCCATCGCAATAGCCTGTAAGTACGGCCATTTTTAAATTACAAGCCCAGTCTTAAAACTTTCCAATCACACCTCGTATGAATGAATATGACATATTGCAGTTTGCGTATATTCGACAAATGGGTCACCAAACCGAGGGCGGGGGAGGTGGATAATTATCATGTCATGTGATCGCTGCTTAAGTTATTTTCAGGTGCCTTTTTCGAGTCGCAAAATATATTTGACATTAGCTTGTGCGAATTCAAGGATATCACTATGATTTCACCCCACGAATGGACTAACTTGCGAATACCTCCCCAATACCTATTTCCTTTACTTGGAAACTCAGAATATTGGGAAGTTCTTCATAGTTTTCGATTTTCGTTGCCAAATGTGAATAAACAAGCCTGAAATTTTCGAAATACTCGCACGTACTATTGAATCAGCGAACCTGGAACCATGAAACTTAAAATCAATATTTCTTTTTAGAAATGGTCAGCATCGCGATATTTTAAGGAACTATGGACTCTTGGCGCTTAATTACATCGCGTCATAAGACTGTAATGACTCGTTCGAGAAACTTTGCTCTTGAAAAGTATCTCGTTTTCGTGTCCTAACTTGGGTATTATGGTATTTCGATGATACCAGTTTTGCTTTTTGACTTAGATTGGGTTGTTGGTTCTAAATCTGCGATCAGATGACGCACGGGAAACGCGGACTAGGGTTGGAATTTCGGTCGCGCAGCCCGCTTGCCTCTCGCTCCCCCGCACTTTCTCCTCCAGACACCAACGTTGTCACTTACCACCTGAAAACAGTACTACTTGGCGTAACCTCTTGGTCTGATACAGTTGCTGTATTAAAGCGGACACGTTATCTCGGATTTAACACTTGACTGTCGAATTCAGCTTTTGTAAATTTTACATTAACTGTAATAATTGCAGTTGAAACGATTAATTCTACGTTTCCTGAGGAGAATGCATTTTCCTTTTTACTTCCAATTACCTCATTCTTTCGATTTTTCTCAGTTTTATCTTCAGATAAGCGTGTTAATAGGTTTACAGAAATCTTTCTCATGGCTCCATCAGCGACGAGCAATTTTGCTAGTGTACATTAAAATAACTAGGCCGCATTTATCGTTTGCGATGTCTACAAAATTGAGCTGAGCTAATTTACATTTTTTCTGCGTTTAAGGTTAATCTAAAGCAATGATCTCCAACAAAAGATGGCAGCACTATCTCCTTATATGTCTAATGTATTTTTATCGTTGCACGAAATGTCAATGCTGCTCCAAGAAATTCAACCCCAAAGAGTTCTAACTTTCAGGGAAGAAATGTCATAACCAATTCAAGAGTTCGAGCAATGCCGATTTTTAATTTTCTTTTTTGTTCATTGTTGAAAGAGCTTTATTGTTATAGGTTTTGATATTCACAACAACAATCAAGAGATTTCAATAATGAAGAAAAACGAAAATAATAAACCGGCATTGATCTAACTCTTAAATTGGTTATGAACTTTCTTCCCAGAAAGTTAGAACTCTCCAGGCTTGAATTTGTAGGAGCAGCACTGAAATTTCGTACAACAATAAAAATACATTAGACATACAAGGAGGTACAGATGCTTATCAGAATAATGGAAACACCTGAACGAAAGTGCAACTTACCAGATTAATATGGTGTCGGGCCACCTTTCGCCTTCAGAACAGCCTTGATGCGACGTGGGATGGAGGCATAGAGGTCGTGAATGGTAGCAAGTGGAATATTACACCATTCCTCGTGCAGGGCATCGGCCAGTTCTGTGAGAGAGGATGGAGGTGGAAATCGTCGCCGGAGTCGTGTTTCCAAGATGGACCACAGATGTTCAATTATGTTGAGATCTGGGGATTGGGCGGGCCAGCGGAGGTGTTGAACTTCATCCCGATGTTCCTCAAACCACGCTGCAACAACTCCAGCTGTGTGAGTGGGTGCATTATCATCCTGGAATATGGCGTCATTGTCCGGGAACAACATCCGGACCATAGGATGCAAGTGGTCTCCTAAAATGGCGACATAATCGTTGGCAGTGATGCGTCCGCGAAGTGTGACCACAGGACCCAATGAAAACCATGATATTGCGGCCCACAGCATCACCGTGCCGCCGCCATGTTTCACAGTTGGGCGGAGACACTACAGATCATACGCTTCTTTGGGCGTTCTCCACATATAAACACGGCCCGTGGTTTGGAATAGGGTGAATGGTGACTCATCCGACCATACCACACGTTTCCAGTCGTCAACGGTCCAAGTTGCATGGTCGCGGCACCATTTGCGGCGTGCTAAAGCGTTCTGGTCCCTGATGAGAGGTTTGGCCCGTGCAACACGACCCCGTAAGTTCATGTCATGTAATTCGCGGCGGACTGTGATTGTCGAAACAGGTTGGGGGAGGTGCTGATTGAGTTCCTCCGTCACTTGCGCCGCAGTGGCACGACGGTTCCGCGTGACAATGCGCTTTAATACCCGGCGTGCCCTGTCACTGATGCTTTTCTTCCGCCCACTGTTCCGCTTCCCCGATGTGGTTTTCCCGTGTGTTGTGTAGGCCGTCATCACCTTCGACACTGTCCCTGGCAACACACATAACACACTAGCCACTGCCGTCACACTCACTCCACATAACCGCGCACCAACAATTTGCCCTCTTTTGAAACTCTGAGAGGTCTCCCATTTTACACTACCTCCGTCTGCTGCAGCCACTGCACACTCCTGTTCCACGACGCCTGACGTAGTATGGAGACCGACCTAACACACCACCACCAGCAGTCCGGCGCTGCGGTCGCCACGACACCACTGCCAACCCATACATCTGACGTGTTGCCAACTACAGGTGTTTCCATTATTCTGATAAGCATCTGTAGTGCTGCCATCTTTTGTTGGAGGTCGTTGCTTTAGATTAACCTTAAACAAAACATTAGATTAATGTGTCTCAATTAGGAATTTCATCATCACAGCTAAGAATAGCATACGTGCAAGAAGGTCGATGAGCATTGACCATCGAGGGCTCAAAGAAGTTGGCAGTGTTGCAAACCTCTTACACTACATTGGAAAAGAAGAATTAAGTATTACGCACAAGCAATTGTATTAAAAGAATCAATTTTTTATTTGCAAAACACATTTTGAGACTAGTGTGAGAAGTCTTTGCATATCGTTACGTTTATATTACGACATGGCATTTGAGTTTATCTTCAGCAGACGTTCTTGGTTGAGCAGTAGGTCAATAAATAATCCCTCGGCGTCATGCGACTTAAGGCAATAGACCTCAAGCTGAATTCACGCAGAGCAATATCAAACGACGTTTTTATCCAAAGTTAAACCTTGCGATTTGTATGAAGTAATTGCGTGTGCCAAATTGAATGGTAGATTTCGTTGTGTGCAGGAGACATACCATTCTTTGTAAATCAAATAGTAAGCAAGCACAATCGGCAAGGCAATAATAATAGTCTTTATTATTGTGTATTCTCTACGATTTCGTGGGCAAAAAGAGAAAAGTGTTTCCAGGGTAAATCTTTCGAAATGGCTATACGTACGTCGCCTTGCTGAACGTTTCGTTTCAACTTTAACCTGGTAAAATATTTACAGTTTGCAACACTGAATAGTGTGCTTGATATGTGATGTTTTTCATCAATAGGAATGAAGGCGTAGTTGCATTCGGATATTTTTTTAAATAATTTTGCAACATTGACAAACCGATGACATAATATTATAACACTTAATATGTACCATAATACTGACAGAAGTCAATTCCCAGATGCATCTTTTGATTTATCGTTAAATATCAATTTTATTTATAGTCATAAGGAGTCGATATTGGGCTCCAAGTCGACAATCCTCTAACTGGAAAACAATGTGACCAATCGTTAATCAGAAACCTATTACCTTTGGCCAGCATGATGTCTATCATTGTGCAAAATTCGGTGATCATCAGTTTAGATACTTTAGATGAGTGTTTGTACATAGAAATGCAAAGTGATCGTAGAAAGGCTGGGCGACACTACTACGTTCCTTAAGCTCATTTATGCTTAACGTCAGAGCTAAATTTAAATAATTAGTCGTAATAGTAAACATCACTTCAATGCTAAGGTTAATCTAAAGCAACGATCTCCAACAAAAGATGGAGGCACTACCTCCGTATATGTTTAATGTTATTTTTAACTTTGTGCGAAATTTCAATGCTGCTCGTACAAATTCAAGCCTAGAGAGTTCTAACTTTTAGGGAAGAAAGTTCATAACCAATTCAAGAGTTTAGTCCTTGTCGAGATTATTATCTTTTTTGTTCAATTTTCAGAGTTTCATTGTTATAAGTTTGGATATTTACGACAACAATCAAGCGATTTCAACAATGAACAAAAAAAATCTGAACGGATAGGACTCGTGAAATGGTTATAATCGTTCTTCTCTGAAAGTCTCTAGGCTTAAATTTGCAGGAGCAGCCTTGAAATTTCGTGCAACGATAAAAAAGACATAGACATCCTGAGGTAGTGCTGGCATCTATCTTTTTAGAGAATGTTGCTTTAAGACTATCTTTTGTACTTGTGTGCCATCAGTACATTTTTTTTTTTCTGGGTGAAGATGCCATGCTTCATTATTCTTTTATTTATAGAGTTTCTAAGCCGTTTTGTAACTTGTTAGCCGTAGTACTTAGTTAACACTGTCCGCATGTTACTAATTTGTAGTACTTGTTACGCTGAAAATAATAAATGGTCCCTACGATTAAATTAACATTTTAACTATTCATTCTATACTTTTCATTTGTATATAGTCTTCAGCTGCTACGCAATGGAATATACGCAGAAATTCTGTTGGGCTTAGGATAGGGATTAGGGAGACACGTGGGTTCGAGTCTTGCTGCCGGCGCATCGAGATTCAACGTGCTAGCGGTACTTTTCAAGTATTACACAGTAAAAACTCAACAATTGCATCTATTAAAACAAAAACGGAAAAGTAATTTTCAAGTAGTGAATGTTGCAGAGAGGAGAGCGACAGAAGTAATGGAACTAAATTGACGTTTCATCGATCAAGCAGACGGTTACCGGCTTAAAGAATACCTATAAAAGGGAAAAAAAATCCCTTTCGGTAGGCCTACAGGCTGAGGTAGATTTCGAAGTTTCGCTGGGAGCCGGGGCTCGCCCCCCAACTTCAGTGCTTTTGAGAGGATGCGCCTCCTTTATCTTAACCAAAATCTCCCTGCAGCACTACACCACCACGGAGTACATCTTCACCCTCCCACGGTTGGCTGCGTCCCCAAAGGGAAGATTTGCCCCATTTATTGTAACCTACTCTTGGTCATACACCTTCATTGAAAATTTCGTTATCTACCTTCAATGATTTGGAAATTGGGTTTTTGGGGCGGCCATTTTGAATCCAAGTTGACGACTTTTTGAAAGTTTTCTTATTTTGTCGTGACCTACTTGTGATAGTACAACTTGAAGTAAAATTTCATTTATCCAGCCCAAGCGGTGTGCAAAATGGGATTTTGGGCGGTCATTTTGGATCCAAGATGGCGACTTTTCCCAAATGTTGTGATATTTCCGTAAGCTACTCGTCATAATGCACCTTTATGCCAAATTTCGTATCTCTAGCTCAAATGGTGTGGAAAATGGATTTTTAGGTCCGCCATTTTGGATCCAAGATGGCGTCTTTGAACTCATTAGGTAACATTTTCATAATCAAAAAGTGATGTTGTACCTTTATGCCAAATTTGATTTCAATAGCCCCAGCGGTTTAGGCTGTGTATTCTATACAACAATGGGTTCGGCGGCCATTTTGGATCCAAGATGGTGACCGATTTTGCTCATTAACGAACTTAACCGAGCTATTAAGCCTAGAAACAACATATAAAAATTTGGTTCAAATATCTTCAAAATTATGGCCGCTAGCGTGTTATTATATATATACTTTGATATCGTACCGATCTCAATAGGTATATTTTCTTCGAAATCTACCTAAAAATAGACTGGGGAAATTGGTATTATTATTATATGTCACCCCAGGAATAATACTGTCACAACTCAAAATTTGTCCATTTTGAGTTATTTACATATTCGGACTCCTGAAAGTACGCTGTATCGGGCAATATAACTCTTATAACTGTCTCTCTTCTACAAGCCACGTGAGAGCTTCTTGCCAGTTTTCCACAACTCCAGTAAAATATTTGCATCCGTCCTCAGTACTGACATTGTACAATTTCACAATAATGACGCTGATCAACAAGAGAGAACTTTGAAATGTAACACATTGTTTAAGCAGCATCCTCTTACTCCCCCCCCCCCCCCCCAATGTAACTTACAACATGATCTAAACTTTCAATTACGATTTTCTCAAAACTAACTATTTTGAGTTGTGGTGACAGTATTACTGCTGGTATGTTCTCGTTCGTGGATATAATGTTAGAGATGTTGTTCCCTGTTTTCCTAACAAGCATGGATGTTCACCTGTTCAGTGTTGTGCCAAACAGGTTAACTAGTATTCTAAGAATTGTGATACATTTCATAGCAAGTTTTGCAGGGTATTATCGAGTTGTCTAGTAGAACGAGTTGATTGCATCTACCTCTTTTGATTTTGTTTTTTTGTTTTAATGCGTTTTTGTTTTGTTTTTGCATGTTATAGTTAATGGTAAAGGTAATAATAATAATAATAATGGAAGATTGAAATAAATAATTAATGTTGAGGGTGTACTTTTTTTGCCTCTTGACTATTTTGTCATTTTATGCCCCATTTAGACAGATAGATTCATAGATTATGATCAAAGTTGTAATGAGTACTCAGCGCTAGTGATTTTGGAAAAAATCTATAAAATACGAAAAGAAATTTATCAAAATATTATGAAATATAATTTTTTACGTGCGCATTGGATTCCATGCCTACCAGAACGTGAAGATTTTTTTTCTCAACCTGGGTTAAAGTTATAGAATATGAAATTTCATAAAGATCCATTCTCTGCCAATTATGACTTGCGCTGTATGCGTTTGTCACTTGTCAGGTAAGGACATACACCTTCTTGTTCTATCTGTTGGACCACCTGTGATTGTTCCTTCCTTACGACATCATTTTTTATACCCTCTCCCTTGCCCCGGCAAAGGAAAAAGACAAGTTATAAATAAAAAAAAATAATTATCTATTTCGGTCAGACACTCCACAATGTTCTAAACGTATCAATAAGAATCAAACAGGGCAAAATTTTAATAGTATTTCTGGCAAATTTATTTTACACACATTTGAGTACGAGATAGTTGATTTTATATAGTATAGTATAAGAAAATACGTAATGATCGAACATCCTTTCACGTTCGACCGCCTTTAGCTCCCAAGCTGCCCAGGACGACCAAAAACACAGGTACTCAATTTGATAGGAGGTTGAATGCTGTTCTGAGCGCCAGGTGTGGCCAAACTGAAGAAAAGTCTACAGCGGGAATTCCAACTCGGACCACCCGATTCGTAGTCAGACGAGCTACCGCTTGAGCCACGGCGGCTCGTAACGGTTACTAAATAATGATTGTGCAGTACTTGAATAACAAATTTGATGAATTAACACCCCGGTAGCTTAGACATTATGATGTAATCTGATCTACTGTAATAATTTACACATATGAGTCTCATTGAGTTTAAGTTTCAGTCGGTATACAATTTTAGTAAAAGAGAGTTTAGTATGTTGTCACTTAATACATATTTATTCGTTTATTTTACAAGGGAAATCTTCGCCGCTTTCAAAGGTTAATCACCCAAGGAAGAATGGTAAGAACCGCATTCGATAATTACTACTCGCTTTTAGAAATACAGAAATACCACCAGCTTTTAACATAAGAATTAGACATGTCAAAAGGAGGGCTGGGATATAATAGATATATTTTTGTAGGATTTCCCATTTTTTGTAAGTCTATCATAATAACAGTTGAGTACCTGTTTATTGAATATTTATTTTCATAAGAATATCTTGAATCCTACACACGAGGTTATGAGAATAACTAAAAGAATACTAGATCAGTCAGTCACTGATATAACTCTACTAATTTCAAAAGCATAATTGAAGACAGGAAATTTTACCGGAGGAACTACGTAGATGAAATGTAGACATAATTCTTCTGAAACAATTCCGGAAGTTTGTCCATTTGATCGAAAATCAAGCAAGAAAGACTGGAGTGAAGTAACATTAGCACCATTCGGTGACCGTTTACAATATGACGTAGTTTACAAGAGACCAAACACTGTTGGCTAGATCACACAATAAACATTTCTTCTCAGTCGATGCAATAACCTGTTTTCCGCTTTTTCTGACCGTACTCTATACTGTATCCCACTGCGTTTCCTGTACTGAGCCTCTTTTTCTCAAATGGCATTTACTATATTGAATCTCACTTCCTTGATTGGCTCCTAGTTTTTGTCATCATCATTATTACTATTCATTGTACCTAGCTCAGTTTTCAACATATAATACCCTTAAACCAAAACCCAGCTCCCATCAGTATTTGTCATCAACTGTTTTTGATATGAATGTCCGTCATTTTGTTTTTCTGTCTCGTCCTATTGTTCACTCGTGTGTTCAGTGAACTATTTTGCTTCCGTCTACTGACTATGAATCGGGCGGCCCGGGTTCAAATCCCGGCCAGGACACTGGAGACTTTTCTCACAGCAGAGCGCCATGCCTGGCGCTCTGAGGTGCACTCAGCCTCCTATCAAATTGAGTACCGGAGTGTCCTTGGTATTCCTGGGGGCACCTTGGGAAGGTAAAAGCGGTCGAGCGTGGGACTGACCACCCCACCTCACTTCGTACCGTAGGTCAAGAAAATGTGGAGCGCTATCTCCACATCCCCCATGCGCCGTTTACGTATCGCACAGGGGATGGCTTTACCCCTTTTTTTACCTACTGATGAGGGCTTAAAAACCGAAATATATAGTAGATTATCTTCGTGTTAATTGTGAACTTGTGCATGTAATTCCCTTAGGATACAACGTAAGTACAATTCCTTTCCTGTCTATACAAATTTGATCTTTTATATTGCCTATCCGGCCTATTCGTGTATGTACTCTATATATAAGCCAATGCAATATAGGCCTATTTAAAGTACGTATAGGAAAAGGCAGGATAGGTGAAATTTGAATAGAAAGGAAAGGAATTGCACTTAAGAAGCTTCTTGAGGAAGATTACAAGCACAGTTTCACTATTAACACTGAATCTCTCTGTTTCTGACTGCGTTTCCTATACTGTATCCCACTCGTCTTGTAAGTTCTGGTGTGGCAATCTCTGGTTCCCTAGCTGATCTCATTAATTTTTCATCTTTTTTGTTGCATGCAAAAGTTAAGAATTTAGCTTGTTTGAGTTCTATAGACACCCTGTATTAGGTATATTCGAAGAATGGAACCTATGTTGCAGTACGTTTAATTGTTCCAGTCTTTGTCTATTCTATTGAACATCATTGTTATTTAAAGCTTTCTAAATGGAATTAGCACTGTCCTCGAAAGCTTGAAATAGCACCGTACCGTCTCAACAGGGTCATTGTCGGTTTAAAGCGATGTGTGCTGTAATCTTAGGATAGGTTGAGATTGATTGACGAATTTGAAATTCTTTACTACACTCCAGAACCCATATAAAATGTTCCTGACGTAGATTAAACTACGATTTAAAAGAAAGTCATGATGCGCCGAAGACTAAACGAATACTTACCGGTGTTGATAAGCAGTCTTTGAATGATGAAATTATCTCTTCACTTCTAACGTTTCGAGAGCTAATGCGGCTCTCATGATCACAGAAAGAAACGCCTAGATGTTGTAAGAAGAATAGAAGGAAGTGAAATAAAGATTAGGAAACACTAACACTAATTCTAACACTACTGGTTTCCTTCACATCTGTTAACATTGATTCACAAGGTAACTTACGTTACAGCAATTTAACCAGCAGGCTCAACCTTTGGTTATTTACCATGTCAATTTTAACCCCTTCACCAATCACGTGTCTAGGTCCACTGTTTCACCTTTATAGAAGTCCAAGACACTTTAAACTTTAAGTACCAGTGCTTTTTCTTTTCCTTGTTTTCTTAATCTTTATTTCACTTCTGTTCTTCTTACAATAAACATTTGGGCGGTTTTTTTCTGTGATCATGAGAGTAGTATTAGCTCTCGAAACGTTAGAAATGAGAGATTATTTCATCATTTGAAGACTACTTATGAACGCCGGTAAATACCAATTAGCATACAATTTAAAAGATTCCTACCACTTAATGGTATAATTTTCTACACCGAAACAACAGAATTAAGCTTTTCAAAATCTTATTTACGTTGACCAAGGACAAACATGGAAAAATCTGCGCAAACTTTGTGAAAATGTGAAAAGAAAAGAGCTGATACTCTGTGTGAAAACCTGAAACGGTCAACAATCAGACACGTGGAGAATCTATTAAAGAGCTTTGAAAAGTCGGCTTTGGAGTTTTGGGACAGTCGAACTCGGTTGTTAAGAACAATCGGTTGATTGCCACCGATTAACTCTTAATTATAATGAACCTCCTTTGAAGAGCTTGTGAAGAAAAATACAGCAGCATAAGGCGCGATTTTGCATCAATCGTTTATCAACTAACGTGCAGTTTTAAGATTGAATCTCAAGTCATTTCGTAATCCCTTTAACTTAAATTCGTGTGTGTCTTGTACTATTCACGAGTAAATCAATACCAAACTTGACTAGTTAGATTAAGTCAGTAAGTAAGTTAGTGTTTCTCCTAAGTATGTACTAACTCATCTGTGTTTGTTACAGATGTTTTTAATTTTAGAAGCTATGCTTGTAATTGCTAACCAAATTTTGGCTACACAACAGGGTTTTCATTTTGTGTACTTTTCGGTTCGTTGCTATTGACTATTGATTTCGTGCTTTCATGCTGTTCAGTAGCTGAGAAATTTCTTAGATTTCAATGTGCATTTACACTGAGTATCTACTTTATAAGGTCCCTTCTTATATGCTCCCGTAGCTCCTTTCCTTAGAAGTTCATCAACTCGTTTAGGATGGTAATGACGAAAAGTCAATCAATGAATAGAGCACCTATCTAATGTCTGTTGCTCTCGTCTGGACGTCACAGCTGCCCCGATTCGCCTTTGAAATGATGCATCAAGTCCCCTGCGAGCGTTCCTGGGCAATATTGTACCAATCAAATTGAATTGCGTGGCTGAGAATTAAGATCAGGGGAACAGGGTAGCCATTTGACTAATTTGAACTTACTGTCATGCTCCTGCAACCACTTTTATCATGATATAAGCTCTGTGACAGGGTGAATTGTTCTGTTTGAAATAGGCTTCTCCCTCTGGAAATGCCAGTTGCATAAGAAATGTGCGAAGTCACCAACAAGGATTGGACATCCTGTGGTATCCAATGTCGATCTGAAGGTATCAGGAATCCCAATGCTTTTCACAATATTCCCGACACCATTACACTCACCATATACGCTCAGATTAATTGAAAATGTCCGATATAAAAATATTCTCAAGTTCCTAATGTGGCATGATGTGGCTTTACTGATCCGCTATATGCCCCACATAAAACATTTAAGCCAATTCATCTTAAAACTATACGAAATATTAATTTGATTTATGATCTGTTGTTCAACTCTTTAAAAATGACATCGGCCATTTCTGTAAATCAGTGACCCTTTTGAGCCCGTGGCCTCACATTGTTTTGGCTACACCTTCCTATCAGCATGGGCAGTGTTAACCTGGGTTCATCGGACCATACGACCATTTTCCAGATGCAGGTTTAATGGTCGGTGGCAGACTGCACGCAATTTTTCTCAACATGGGGGCATGGTAGCCAGAATAGCTTATCGGTACTAATGTTCGACGAATGGTGTGTTGTGACACAACCTACTAAATACCGACGTTGTAATCAACCGTCATTTTTCACTTGTGACGCTCCTCTTTACGTGCATACTGACCATTCTCATCCACTTTCATTTTACGACCAGAGAGTGACTTTCTGTTGGACTTTTTTTTTTTAAAAAAAAAAAAAAAAAAAAAAGTCTGTTTCATTGACAGTGCACTCGTGAAATTGTTGTTCTCGCAAATCAAATCAGTTTTCCAGGTCTGGAAATGCACTCAAACACTTGAAGTTCTTAAGAGTCTTCAGGAAAAGACCAGTTGAATATGTTATTGCAAAAAGGGACCCGAGACACATTTATGAAATTTCGAGAAAAACAACAAAAACGATCTTCTCTAACACAGTAAGGATATGGAGGGTTTTTTTGTTGGGGGAGGGGGGGGGGGTCTGTTTTGGTAGTTGGGTCAGGACCATTTGTGATGCAAAACATGCGTCTACCACCAGAGAGCCTGAAACAAGCAATAACTCAAAACCATCAAGAAAAGTGACTCTGATCCTTTTTACAGTAACATATTCAATTAGTTACTACGAGTTTGTGAAGAGAAATTAGCTTAATAAAATAGTTGATACGGGTAACTAATTGTTTTTCCCCTCGAAATCCAAGAAATAGTAATAGAATTCTTTCTTTCTTTCATTTTTTCGATAAAGCTATTATTATTTTTAGAAAATCGAAGAAAACAGCAAAATGAGCCTTAATGGTATTGAAGAATCTTTAATTTAAGTAGCTTTTTAATTGGCATCACAATACTGAGTCATCTCCAAAACGTTGTGAGCCTCCAGTGGTGATCAAACTCCAGACAATTTACACCGAAAACCAGAGCGTGAACGCCAGCACGTTCATTAAACACGAGCTCGCCGAATATCATGTCCCATTGAAAGTCAGTTGGGCCCTTTCTCTTATTATATCACTCGTACCACAGACGTTACTGATGCAACATCCGTGTCCACCAGCACGACTCACCTGCGCCATCTATTTGGGGACATTGTATCCCATTGATGACTGAGCTTCTGTCCCTAACAAAATGAATGTGTTGTGCAATTATATTGAATTCTGTGCTCTTTTGTTTAGATCTTGAAAAAAATCTTTCGTATTTGTCTTCTCTCCATGTCATTGATTTCGGTATAATTTGTACTATATGCTTTTTTTTTTCTTTTTTTTTTGTTTTAGGGTAACAAAGGAGCTGTGAGTATACGCCTAGGAATCTACGGATGTTCCATGTGCCTAGTCAACTGCCATTTAACTCCCCATGATAACCTAGTGCAAGAGCGAATTAACGACTACAATTCGATATTGAACAGCCAAATTTTCCAAGTAAAAGAGACTAGCAATATTTTTTTCCATGAGTGAGTTTTTGTTTAGTCTTTTTCTTGTGACTCTCACAGTTTGAGGTAATGTATGAATTCGAACTAGTGTGTATTTCTTTCAACTGTTCATTTGACATTTGTAAAAAAAAGAAACAACTTAGAAATGTAAGAGGCAATGTTCAGCAGTCAGACCGTATTTTGTATTAATCACATATGTATTGGGTTGAATTCTTTATTTTTTTCCACTGGAACTATTTATTGTATCCTCCTAATGGATGGTATGAATTGTCACTACTTTTAGCCCGGGTTTTTAGGACATTTTGTAAAAGAAAGACAAATATAACTGAAAAATGTGCATAAACATTCTATGCAAAATTTATCGGGAAACTGCCCTTTCCTCAAATTTGACACTAATATGGGGGTTGAATATATTTTAAGGCCTTTAGGCAACTATGACTCAGGCCGTATGGATGATGATGGGATGAATTGGTGGAATGAAGAAAGTGGGAGGAAACGGGAGCACCCCGAGAAAACCCATGCACACGGTGTGTTTCCACCACAAAGCCCACATGGCATGAGCAGGGATCGATCCGACGACTCCTAGCACCAGAGATGAGTGCTGTACCAACTGAACCACCGTGGCCCCACTAATATGGGGTTCTTGCGTACTTACTTTTATCGCAGCCTGACCTGTGCTGAGAAGACTTGAACAAATTTCTGAGGAATGGTATTCTATTCTTCCAGAAGAGTAGCAGCCAATGTAGGTAGTGATAGTGAATGTTGTGGTCTGACGCGAATTGATCTACACAATTAAGACTTTGTGTTTCGTCATCCTCCTGGACAGACCATTCCCCCATACGAAATCGGTGTGAATAGGTGCGTTGTTCCGGTTAAAGAAGGGAAAATCACCGAAGTGTTCGTGTATTGGTAAAGATCTCAGAACTGTTCACAGTGTAGCCTTTGCATATTCAGTTTTTCATGCAGTGTATCAAGTGACCGAATCCATTTCGTGAGAAGTAACCACACACACAGAAATGTCACTTCTCCCATACTTCACTGTTGGTACGACATGTAATGACAGATTCTCCAAAAGAGATCCTCCCACCGTACTTCCAGATAGTATAACTTGAATACTTTCGTCACACGCTTTTTCATTGCTCCATGCATGAATGGCATCTATCTTTACACCACTTCAGTTGCTGTTTCGCATTAACCGTAGTGGGTGTCAACCATGAAAACCCCTTCTTCGTGCATGTCGATTAAACATTTATGATCTTTACTGTACTTACCATATTACTTTGATACTTACTGGCAGTGTTCGATTTGTCTTGGGGATTCCGGAGATTTTCCCTTGTGCCATCCCCGGTTGTTGATTCTGAGTATCATCCCAACCAGGGATAAAATCTTTATATTTTTACGCAAACAGATAGTAGGTGAAAATTTACAAGCAAACACTAGCTTTAGGACCCCCACCCCCACCCTTCCCCTCCGCTTCTTAATTTACAAGAAATCGAACAGTGCTTACTGGTGATTGAAGCGATCGAAATGGCGATGTTCACGAACCACACATTGCAACAATGGATCTGCTCGGTTGTTCTGTTTTCGCAGCCTACCAGGTTACGGTTGTGTTTTATTTTACTCTAACCGTTTCCACTTAGAAACACCGTGTGCGTGAGTTTTCTCTTGGTACTCCCATTTCCTCCTACTTTCCTCATTCCACTTCTTCCATCATCATCATCCGGCCTGAAGCAAAGTTGTCTAAAAGGCTTAAAAATGAAATTCAGATTCGGATGTTTTGGTTTCAGGGTTCCCACTCACCTGGAAAACCTGGAATAGTGAGGGAATCCAGCTTAGCACTAAAAAGTCCTGGAAAAGTCAGGGAATTTCACTAAAATGTTTGAAAACCTGGAAAAGTCAGGGAATTTGATAGCTTATTGCTTGAAGTTCATTTATCTACAGCAGGCATTTAATGTTAGATCGTTTTTGAAATTACTTGGAGGCTAATGTACCAACCATGAAGCAATTTAAGAAAAGAATACAGTGAAATATTTTGATGTATCTTTATGTTCCCATGGAATTATGATATATATATACAAAATGGGGTACCTGGAAATTTCTGAGTAATGACCTGGAAAAGTCAGGGAATTTGATCTTGGCAAATGAGTGGGAACCCTGGGTTTGTTCTTGAGATGTAGATTTCACTTGTTTAATAAGCTGACGTAGTACCGTTTGACACAGTAGAAGTGTATATTAAGTTGACAATATGATAAATGTTTGTCTTTGTTTAGGAAACAACAATATTTGTTGACTTCATTGAATGTTTTGAATAATGAGATTCGACATATTGAATTGTGAGAATTTGTGTAGTACAGATTATGAATTACGAGTATGGAAATGAACGTAAGGTTCAAATACAACATAGTGTATTCGATGGTATACTTGAAGAATACGAATGAGCTATAAATTTACTAGTTTAAGCGAATGGTATAAGAAAATATGATAAAATATGGATACGATTGGTACGTATTAGAATGATCTATGAAAAAAAAAAAAATATGTGTTTGATCATCATAGAATCAGTCTTAAGATCTCGAATAAATATTATAATATCCAAAGTTAAGTAATGCATTATTGTGATTTCAAATACAGCAGTAGATAGAGAGAGAGAGATCTTGAGAAATACATAACGATTTGCTATAAGGATAAACTTACGAAACACCACGTAACTCGACTACCTTACAGTTTTCAAGTTTCCCTAAGGAAACGCCTGGAATTTGATAGGTTTTCTAAAGATGATAATTGCAAACTATTTAAGTAAACGAAATAACAGAAAGCTATCAACTACATCCATTGATAATATTCGGTATAAAGAGAGAAACGAATCGCAAGTCTATAGATAACTTAAATGGCTAGTACTAATGGTTATATTTGTTTTTAGTTGATGAGGATTTGAGGTAAGTTGTTAAGTGCCCTTCCACTAATAATTAATACATTGCGTACATCTCGTATTGACTAAATTTATATCTGGATATGAAGAAAATTAAAACGTTTTTAAACTTCATAAGTGTGATCTCTATCATGTGAATGTACTGTGAGTAATTACCAGTACATTGAAGTGCCCAGATGAAGAAGGTATTTTATTTTTTTAAATGTTATTGGTACTAGTATGTTGATAATTGTATTGTCCACCTTTTGTGCAAAAATACTACAAGTCCACCAACTTAATATGAAGATATAGCGAGAAACCCCTGATGTCTTTCAGGAGACAGTGTTGTCTTGTTCTTTGGGGAAAGAGTTTTTTTTTTTTGTCTCCTGAAAAATTAGAAGTGGACTTGTGCCATTTTTCATCTGGGCTCTTCAGTAATCATCAGTTAACTTCAGGAGTATATAACCATCGAAGTATTTGTACAGTTCATAATGAGAGTATCCCCTGATAACGTAAATACTATTACTGTCATCATTTCAACTTTAGAGGAAGATTGTGGCAACTACATCAGTAAAGATTCCTCTGTGATTATTGTGCCTTGATCGACTGGTGTTAGGAAATTAACAAGTTCGAAGAGAATGTCTTTAGAGTTCGCTTTGGTATGAATTATGGGGCAAAAAAAGATGCGGATAGAGAAATACGCAAGTCTGTCGTTGAACTGCCTGTAGAAATAAAACTACCTTTTTCTGTTGCAGTTATGTGTTCTGGACAGGTGACTTAAACTTCAGACTCGACGAAGGCTATGCGTCGCCGGAAATACTGAAATTGATTAACGAAGGAGAATTGACGCAGTTAATGGAGAAGGATCAGTTACGCCGAGTAATGGGCACAGGAGAAGCCTTTAGTGAATTGCAAGAGAAATTTCCAAATTTTCCTCCAAGCTACAAATTTGACTTCCATTCTTCCAATTATGATCTCAAGTAAGTAAAATTATTTTCCACCGTTGAATGTGATTGAATTTGAATGAACTACCTAACCTAACGAATATGGTCAAGATTTTGCTTGTATCATAATACTAAAGAAAAAAGGGTTTCAACATTTTTTAAGTATTAGCTTGGGCGTACATCGAGTTTTGTTCAATAGTAGAGCATTGGCTTAGCATTCGGGAGGTCCTGGTATCGATCCCACGGCCGACCATCCTGACTGAGGTTTTTGCAATGTTTTCCCTCAATGATGCCAGGTAAACACTGATATTGTACCTACAAAAATAGACCCTGGCCTACCTCCCAACATCCTCTCCCCTCCTCGGCCTGAGCCTAAGATGCCTAATGGCCTTAAAAGTCCCTTTTCTTTTCGAAGGTTCTTTTAAAGTTTCTTTTAAGCATAAACGTTCCTAAAAGTCCCTCTTTTAATTTTGCGGCTCAATTTTAAGCCCTAATAAAGATAAACTTGAGTGGCTTGACATGCTCCAACCTGTTGTAATTTAAGTTGTTGTAGCATTATATTTCAGGATTTCCTTCATGTAAAACCATTAAGATTCAGTTATAATATATAGCCTTGGCACAAAGGAATTGTTACGCGATTTAATGACCATGGTACCATGGTTTTTGATGGAGAACATAGTTAACATAATTGTAGCCTGCTTTATTTTTGTTTTCAGTGTTTTCCCTCAGCCACACCAGGCAAATGCCGGAATAATACCTTGAACTAGGATTCTGGCCGACTTTTTTCAGCATCGTTTTCTCTACCCTATCTCAGCCCTAACCATAGGCGCCTAAAGCCATAAATAAATTCAATAGTTTATTCTACTTGTTGATATCGAAGGGTTTACACGTTCATTGTAGTGTTAAGACCGCAATGCAAAAAGTTAAAAAGTAAACATAACAAAATTTCTGTAATGTATGTGACATAAGTTTTCATTATTAAAATGTAACATGCTTTATTTATTATTATTACAAGTTGAATTTCTTCAATCTGCTGATCTAAATTATGATTTTGTTAATATAACGAGAAACACCTCTTGAGATACTTAGTTGTCACATTTTAATAGAGATCAATTACACGCATTGTTTGTGGATTTTGAAAGTGTCAAAGCCTGAAGTGCTTTCCTCAAGATCGTGACACTTTGAGTTAACAACCAAAACGTCATATCCCCGCCCCTTTTCCTTTGCCTCACACACTCAATATTTTCTGTATCCTTCTTACCGCCATTTTTTTAAAGACTTACCTGTGTAGTCTCATTTACTTCACTTCAAGGTATTTCCTGTAGAGATCTCGTTTTCTATCATTTAATTCCTCCCCTCACCCCACCTTCGTTCCTTTGGTAATGGAGAGGAAGGAGGTGTTATTGAATTGTGTTCGAGTTTCTAAGGTCAGGACGTGAGATTCGAACCACACACACTGATATGAATCCGAGACAAAGTGGAGGTGTACAGAGCAAATGTGATACCGCGAAAGCGGAGAAACTAATTACAATTTTGAAAATTACTAAATTTTAGTGTCTTTTAGTTGCGTACCATCTTTCTAGTTGCAGTCAACTGTTTAGGGTTAGTTCTACAATCGACCGCTAAACTTCTAGTCAGATCTAAGTTGAGGCCAATTCTCATTTTGCGCAGTCTCATTGGCCAACTCTCAACTTAGCGCTGACTAGAAGTTTAGCGGTCAATTGTAGAACTGACCCTTAGTGTTGTTATATATGGTTATGTAAATTAACATACTTCCTCAATAAACTTTTTTTTCTTTTTTTTTTAAGGAGGAGGCCTTCATGGACGGATAGAATCCTATATCGCGTAAATGCGCATGCGTACGAGAACTTAACACTAAGTGCAGAGCAAATATCATACCGCAGCCATGAGCAGTATATTCAGAGTGACCATAAACCAGTATCTGGAGAGTTCATTGTGAAGGTTTGTCTTATTTTCAAATTCCTTAGTTACATATTCCTTAGCTTTTAAGATAGGTCATCTTTCCATAGAACAACACACATACGATTATTCGTTTGATTGTCAATAGAGGCAATGTTAGTCAGTAAACAGCTTCAAAGGGAAAGAAAAAATTATAGGCGTGTATGACAGCTGCCATGAACGCCGAAATGTCACGTATGATTTGTAAATCTTCGAAGTAGTAAAACATAATTACAAGAGTTGTATTTCAGAATTTAATTTCATGATCACAATTAGAGGAAAGAAAATTGTAAACTTGAGAAATTGGTAAAAGCCTTGCATCCTGAGCAGCAAATAGCACATTAAAACCATACAGACATCAAGATCAAGGTTAATGTAAAGCAACGATCCCTAACAAAAGATGGCAGCACTACCTCCGTATATGTCTAATGTGTTTTTATCGTTGCACGAAATTTCAATGCTGCTTCTACAAATTTAATCCTAAAGAGTTCAGACTTTCAGGAAAGAAAGTTCATAACCAATTCAAGAGTTCGATCAATGCCTATTTTTTTTTTATTTTCGTTTTTATTCATTGTTGAAATCGCTTGATTGTTGTTGTTGTGAATAACAAAACTTATAAGAATGAAGCGATTTCAACAATGAGGAAAAACGAAAATAAAAAATCGACATTGATCGAACTCCTGAGTTGGTTATGAACTTTCTTCCCTGAAAGTTTGAACTCTCTAGGTTTGAATTTGTAGGAGCAGCATTGAAATTTCGTGCAACGATAAAAATACATTAGACATATACGGAGGTAGTGCTGCCATCTTTTGTTGGAGATCATTGCTTTACATTAACCTTAAGTACTATTTATATGTTCTTGTTTTTTTTGTGTTTGTTATTTTATTAAAGTCCGCAGTGAGCAAATAAAAACTTCAGTGGATTAAATTAAAGTTTAAAACAGTTCAACAGGAAGCTGTATTACAAATACACAAGAAAGTAAATACATCTTTATATTAGTTTTGAAGAAAAAGGGCGTTCTACTTCAGTTGAAGTTTAAACCGCTTCACTGATACATATAGCAAAATCTTTGATCTGCTGAATCCAAAATGGCCAATAGGAATTAAACCGATGATATTCGTAAGGGAGAGTTGAATGAAAATAATAGAGTGAGTTTAAATAGTTAGTTATGAACCGCTCACAAGCAAACATACTGATGGGGCAGAAAAGAATTATATATTTTTACTTCCGTCAGAATTAGAATGTGCACATGTAACTTTTGACCACTCCAGTGCATTTACTTTGGGAAATATCGATGATATGAAAGTCAAATTCTGTCTGTGGAAAGCGATAAAAAAAATAAAAATAAAGCCAGGAAATATCCTTTTGTTCGTAAATTGCTGACATAAATTGAAGATAAATACATAGTAAGGGGTACTGGGTGGAAGGCGCTACCTGTTGGAATTTTTTTTTTTATGTCGCCATCTTGAAATCCACTGTATTGAATCTGCATTCAATTTCTTAAATGAGAAGTGAGTCGTGTAATGTGCCATTCTGGGCTAGAATTTCATTTGCCGTAAATGTATTATTGTGAGAGAGAGGGGTACGTGTATATGCCACCTCTATACGGGTTATGATGCATTAACCTGAAAAAAAAAAATCGTTTTGAAGAACTGAAGAAATTAAACCAAATTGAATATAAATGTATATCGATAGGGCACTATACCCAGGAACAGTTTGTATGCATTTGGATTTCATTTCCTTCGTTATTTCAAAACGAAATGGTTGTAGCCCATACTCGTGCCATATACCTTTATATCTCATAGTTATATACAGTTACGGGAAAACTAGCTTGAGAAATGCATTTCCCGTAAAATGCTAGCCCAGAATGATATACTACAGGACCCACTTCCCATTTAGAAAAATGAATTCGAGACATTCTTCAAGATGGCGGACATGAACAACATGTCGTCCAACAGGTACTTCCACCCAGTACCCATTACAGTGTCCATTTCTTTCACCAATTTACGAACATAAGGATATTTCCATACTTTTTTTATCACTTTCCACAGACAGAATTTGACTTTTATGTCATCGATATCTCCCAAAGAAATTGCGCTCGAGTGGTCAAAATTTGCATACGCACATACTTTGATATTCTAAACATGACGCAAGAAAAAAAATATATAATTCTTTTCTGCTCCATCACTATGTTTGCTTGTGAGTTATTAATCAATGATAGCTGTTGAACTTTTTTTACTTGTCGAATTATTATGTTATTTAGGGTCAGTTCTACAATCGACCACTAGACTTCTAGTCAGCGCTAAGTTGAGGCCAACTCGCATTTTGCGTACTTTCATTGGCTAAAATCAGACTTGGCCTCAACTTAGCGCTGACTAGAAGTTCAGCGGTCGATTGTAGAACTGACCCTTAGTCGTAACTGCATCTGTTACTCCACTTTTTTTTAATAATCGTACTTAGTAACTTGTATTTCCATTCTGTAGGTGTTTAGTGATTATTATGAACGTGTGATTGAGTTCCAACAGTTACACACTTGGTACCTGGAAGAGGAAAATGTGGCAACTTACACTGTTCCTTCTGACGTCCAGCCAACAGCGTGGGACTGGATTGGAATATTTAAGGTAAAATTTAGTTATTTAAAAATTTCGTGATGGTTAATAGTGGATTGTTCTTTATGGCCGTAGAGTCAGTCTTTCCGAACTTTTTCCTTCCTGGTGAATATGCCGGAAACTGAAGACATTTCGCTATAAATACAGTGTCTTCATTTTTGATTGTCCTGCGCTTGTAACTACTAGGTGTCTTGAAAGTAATACGCCTGCTTCTGTAAAAGTATTTATTGTCAACTTAATTACAAATCAACTTTGTGTCCACCCCCCCCCCCGCCCTTTTTTTTCGGAGTCATTTTTCCCACGCTTGGAAACAGTGCTGGGAGTCTTCAGCCGACACTGCTTTTAATTTCAGTTAGTTTGTCACAATCTGCTGGATGATTTCAAATTCAATTTCTGATATAAACCTAATTCACAGATTGCCTTCAAAATACAATACATGTACAAAGTCAAAAGATAACAAAATTTCGTTGTAGAAAAATTACTCACAAAATCAGACAAAACACTTAAATTTGAAAACTACTAACTTCTTGCTACATTTTGTCATGGGCTACAGTGGCTCAACGAGTAGTGTGCTCACCTCTGGCGCTTGGGGTTCTCCGTCAAACCCTGGTTGTGTCATGTGGGCTTTGTGGTGGACCCGTTCGTATGCGGGAGTTTTCTCGGGGCTCTCCCATTTCCTCCCACTTTTTTCATTCCACCAATCATCCCACTATCATCCATCCGGCCTGAGCCAAAGTTGCCTAAAAGCCTTAAAAATTACATTTAAGAGAAATTTTCGAGCGGTCTGTGTTCAGTTGGTATAGCGTTGGCTTCGCATTCTGGAGGTCCAGAGTTCGGTACCAGCAGTCGTCTTCTGACTACCGGGATGGTACCTTCAACTTAGTCACTAGCTCCTTCCCACATCTTTCCCCGAGCCTTATCCTGACCAGAGCCATACATGCCTAAAGACCATAAATAAATTCAAATTATGAAGATTTCTGTAGTCTGAAATATTAAATGAAATTTTGTAATGTTTCCTATCAATTCAAATGCATGGGATGTCCCTGTCCCTGTCAAATGCCCCTGTTTTGCGATAGAGCGTCTGAGTCGCGCGATAAATAAATGAGACCCTGAACAATATTAAGGCATGCTAAGCCACTCTTCCTGGTTGGGTACTGATTATGGCAAAGTGCTCGTCACGCGATGCTTAAGGATACCCCATGTGACGCTAATGATTGAGGCCTGTTGATTGGGCAGGCATTGTAAGATTTACCAAGCTCCGTAAACCAAGAGTTTGACAATCTTAGCCTGATGCACTGAAGTATTGTCAAGTTGGTAAAATACATCACGAGCTGGAAACCCTGATTCAAGTCACATGACCTTGTAATATCTGAAATTAGTCCGCTACAATGACATTGGTAATGAACACATGAAACGGAACGAAGGACTAGAGCGGGCAACCTATATCATGACAGAGTTACCTTCATATTGCACCGTGGGTGCAATCCTTTAGTTCAACTCCTGTGTGTGACCTACGATTTATGCATACTATGCTGCCAACACTAGTTTCTCGAATTGTAAAAAAATCGGTTTACTCGAACACCGAAAAAGCCAAATGTTAATAGACCTTGACTTTATTATATTGGGCTTTAGTAATGTCCGTACAGTTTTAAAAAAAAAACAAAAAAAAACAAGTATGAGAGCACATAACACTATTTCCAACACCTTTGGGCAAATACAACGATATAGAATTTCCTTGGAGGCGAAGATTCAGCGTTCTTCCACGACAAGCTTTGATTGTCCAGTCTCGAGAACACACACACAGAAACAGTTCTTTCTTTCACCGGTCTTCATAAAAGCTGACCAAGTTGGTAATGTAATTCCTATTGATGGTCTCCGTCAAAAGTTTTGCAATCAGAGGTGTGAAACATTATACTATGGATGGTTGTCTAATTGTCTTACCTTTCACTGTAATTTTAAACTTCAGTGTCTCCAATAAAGATCTCATGTCTCACTCGTCACTGAAACCTTTCTGACGCATGGATTCCATCCCCACCCCAAATTCGTTTGTGTGTGTGTGTGTGAGTGTGTGCGTGAGAGAGAGAGAGAGAAAGAAAGAAAGAAAGAAATATTAGTATAAAGTTTTGAAAAATAATAGGCATTTTACGTAAATTTCACACCCAAACAGACCTCCCCCGTCCCCCCAGATCAACTTCTGGGTACGTGCCTGGATGTACGAGAAGTACAGTGAGACGTTGGGAACAAAAAGATTAAAATTTGAAAATGCTGTAGATCCGAAAGTGATAAAGAAAAAAGCAAAGCATTTCTTTCTTTTTGGCAGACTAAAATTCAATCAGTTTTATGAGAATAAAGAAAGATGGAATCAGTATGCTCTGGAAAATGAAAATATCAAAGCAAATTCTACTAAACTCTCCAGCTTACCCTTTAAGACATTATGAAAAGATTACTTAAACACATTTAAGAAATAAAACCATTGTAACGCCCAGAGAACTTTTTTTTTTTTACATAAAAATGACGTTCCTCACTTCCACGGTGGATATAATAGTTTTCATTATTTTAAATGTTGTTTGGCTAGGCATTTCATGACCGTCCACCTCATCTTCAGGCCACGTAGAAATGTAAACTGTCTCTGTTGTTTTTTTTTTTTTTAAATATATATCACTGCTTGTCAATAAAAAATGTGTGTGTAAGAAATACAGGGGTTGGACAAAAAAATCTAAAACGTTTGAAAAAGTGTGAAAATCATACCTAGTATGGTGTGGGGCCTCCTTTTGCGTCCAAAACAGCTTGGATCCGACGTGGAATGGACGTATACAGCTCTTGAATCGTGGTATGTGGAATGTTGTACCATTCTTCCTCCAAAACATGCTCCAGTTCCTTAAGGGATGATGGTGGAGGGTAATGAGACCGAACACGCCTTTCTAACACTGACCAGAATGGCTCAATGATGTTCAGATCTGGTGATTGTGGGACCCAGGGGAGGTGTGATAGCTCCTGGTCATGCTCCTCAAACCATGATTGCAGCGTGACAGGGTGCCAAATCATCTTGGTAGATGCCATCACCATCCGGGAACAATGTGTTGGCCATGGGTAGAAGCTGGTCCCCCAAAATGGCCTCATACGCCTTAGCATTCATCATTCCATGCAGGGCTATGATGGGACCTGCAGAAAACCACGATATCACTGCCCATACTGTAACAGAACCACCCCCATGCTTTACAGTTGGGCGCAGACAGTCTGGATCATAGGCCTTGCGACGGTGTTCTCCATACGTAAACACGACCGGTTGTTGGAAACAAGGTGTAGGTCGATTCATCAGAATACATTACGTGTTTCCACTGATCAAGCGTCCACTCCTTGTGGTCTTTGCACCACTGGATACGCCGCTTCGCATTTACTGCTGTGACCAGAGGTTTGGCGATCGCGGTTCTGCCATGAATTTTCATTTTATGAAGTTCCCGTCGTACTGTTTTTGATGAAACCGGGTTCTGTAGGCCGGAATTGAGTTCAGACGTAATTTTCATTGCAGTGGTCTGCTTTTTAGCTGCTACAATCCGTTTTAATGCCCTCCTGTCCCTATCGGACAGGATTGTCTTTCGACCACTGTTGTGCCTTGCACACGTTGTTTGCCCATGCATTGTGTATGCCCCTGTCGATACCCCCACAATGGTCGCCACTGTTGTCACTGAAGCTCCAACCAGACGGGCACCAACGATCATGCCTCTTTGGAAGTCTGTCAGGTCGCCCATTTTACCGCACCACTTGCACACCACGACACTCACAGGTGAACTGGGTACTGCTGACGGAAGAGGAAGGTCCACATGACACATTGAAAACAAAACACGATCGGTAACCGCAACACGTGGTGTACAGTGGCGGGCCACACTTACGTGTCGTGTATGACGTGTTTTTAGATTTTTTGTCCAACCCCTGTATATGTTAATAATTCAGCTGCTTGCACTAAACACCAACATACACTGTTTTGAAAATGTCGACTCAATAGTATAGATGCTGAAAAATTAGAACCGAAACTTCTAAATAATGCTGATTCGGATTTACGTTGGTTAATACTAGAAAGAACCGCATAATGACTATAAATAATAATTTTGCATAGGTGAAGTATGTCCCAAATAAAAAGCTAGCAATTAATTATTTTACCACAACTCTGCTTCAGTATAACTCATCTATGACTCCTCTTTATTTATTTTTATTACCTAGAGTTCACGCATATTGTATTATAATAATAGTTCCTCATTTAAAAAATGTCAGCATTTTTGCTGTTCTGAACCAAAATGATGTATAGATTTGTCCTCGCAGTCCTTCTTCCATATAACAATTCTATAAACAAAATGCATTTTTCTTCACTTTCAGTCCTTTCTCTTCCACGGCGTAAACAACTTCGTGTTACCTGATCCTCACGTATTCTTAATTCGGTTGATGTTGAGTGTACCTGGAAGAGAAGAAACAAAAATGAAAGAAAAGAAATAATTGAAAGTAGAAAATATTTGCAGAAAGCCGTACGTAATTACATTATGACTTCTAAAGCTTCTAGAAAATGTTCACACAGTGCATTTTTTTAGCAATCTTTTTGGCACGCTTACGTACGTGATGGTTTACAAATTCGTCCTGTAAGAGAAATTTCGAAATTTATTGTAATGATTTTTTAAAAATAATATTTATGGCCTTTAGGCATCTAAGGCTCAGGATAGGAGAGGGGAAAGGATACGGAAAGGTGTCGGCCAGGACCTAAGTTGAAAGTATCATCCCAGCATTTGCCTAGTGTGACTGGGGGGGAAACCCCTTGAAAAAACTGTCAGGATGGTCGCCCGCTGCGATTGAACCCACGACCTCCTGAATGCTAAGCCAACACACTACCACTGAGCCACGGCCGCTCGGTTGGGGGAAAGGATGTTTTAAGGTAATTGACCAGGGCCTAGTTTGGAGTAACCATCCCGTCATTTGCCAGGTGTGACTGAGGAAGAACTCTTTCACCCTAGTGAATTGTATTGAGTTTATTTATGGGTTAACTTTGGTTGAGGCCAAAAATTTACCCAAGTATCTTTAACAATATCGTCACGCCAGGCAATGGTAGAAGTAATCACGTGTTGTTGCCCAGAAGTATTGTTTGTTCTTGAACAATATCATTTGACGCTTGAGGGCGTCGGTTCGATCCCTGGCCGTGTCATGTGGGTGTGGGGGACAAACACCGTGTGCGTGGTTTTTCTTCCCTTTCCTCACACTTCCTTTATTCCATCAATTTTCCTATCATCCATCCCGCCTGATCCAAAGTTGCCTAAAGGCCTTAAAAATTAAATTCAAATTCAAAACAACTAAGTATTGGTGCAGGTGCTTATGAGATATTGTTTGATGTCAAATTTTTGCTTTTGAGAACGAAGGTTTTCAGGAGTTTGAGTTTAACAACAGTTAATGAATTAAAATTACATTGGTAAGATGCAGTAGGTAGTACAATAAAAGATTTGAATTTATGAGTAATCTCTGATTTCCCTTTTAGCAAAGTAATATTGAAGATTTTGAAAGACCTATTTTCCTATTTCTGAAACTGTTATTATGTGGAAAATATTTAGAATTTGACAGAGTCCAGAACCGGTTGAATTTTAAAGATATGTTTATTACAGGAAAGTTATTTTGAGTTTCAAAATTTTACTGGTATAGTTTCAAGCTTTCGAAAAAAAAGGGATATAGATGGGAGAGCTTGGAATTTCTTTTAAATTCCTTAACCATTTTAGTTTGTCAGTCAACCGTATTTTGCGTATTATTTGTTTTTCGAGAAACTACATAGAGGTGAAAATGACTCCGAATTTATCTTAGATTCCAGAATCGCGTAGCCGTGTCCAGTATTGCCTAAAGATTTTGTAACAGAGAAAACAAGAACAAAAACTGTGCCCCAAGGCACCGCTAAAAAGTTTCCGAATCAACTTATTTTCCCGAGCGGCCGTAACTCAGTTGGTAGAGCGTTGGGTTAGCAATCGGAAGGTTCTGGGAACGATCTCAGCGGCCGCCCATCCTGACTGAGGTGAATGTCGGAGATGGTACAGCTGTGGACAAAAGTATTGTTGCATGTCTTTAAAGAATATTTTCCAAATTAGCGAAGATGTCCCTTTTCTGAGCGACATCTACTAACAAAAAACAGAATTAGGATTAGTAGTTCTCATTGCGTTACAAAAATATCATTGTCCTACATTTACAGTTTGGTAGATTTTTGAACTTAAAGGAACACTCACCAGATGACAGAGTCCGATTTTGATTAAATTTCGTATGTAGGTGTAGTGCCTAGACAAACCTACATAGCCAAAATTGTAACTGCTATGGTCAACAAATAACGACAAAGGGACCCGAGGAAGATAGAATGTGGAGAGGGAATAACTCGAATACAGAGTAAGGAAAACACCTTTTCTTTTACAAACTGTTACATATATTGAAAGCAAATGGCTATTAATCGATACTGGACAGGAGGCGATACTTGTTGGAGGGTATGATATCAATGATCTTGACTATACTTCAAAATTTTTAAATAGTAAGTAGGTTATGTGATATATCGATCTGTGCTGGAATCATCATGGTGGTCATTGATGCCATACCCTCCAGTATGTATCGCCTCCTGTTCAGTATCGATTAATAACCATCTGCTTTCAACATATTTAACAGTTTATGAAAGAAAAGACGTTTTCTTTACTGTGTATTTGTTTTACTTCCTCCCTGCATTCCATCTTTCTCGAATCCCCTTTTCGTTACTTGTTCACGAATATAGCAGCTATGATTTTGATTATGAAGGTTCAGCTAGGCACTGTACCTACGTACGACATATGAATTTTCATCAAAATCGGTCTCTGTCACCTGGTGAATGTTCCTTTTTAGAATTTTTTGTCGACAAAAAAAAAATATATTTTTGCAAATATCACCCTCCTTCAGCAACATATCAAGGCAATATTTTATCCTCAAAAGTACTTCATGTGAGTGTGCATATGCCTGTAAATCAACAAATTTATACGATGTTTCAGTATATTTATTTTTGAAATAAGAAACGTCAGTTCTAGAGATGCAACAAAACTTTTGTCCGTATCTGTACTTACTAACTAGACCCTGGCCGACTACTTTCCAGCATCCTCTCCATCACTCTATCCTGGCCTGAGCCTGAGGTGACTAAAGACCAAATATAAATTCAAATTCAACTTACTCAATTCAATACCCGGCGCCTCCACCATGTTAAAGATATAAATAATACTTTATGTAAAATATGTGGTAAGTGTATATAGAATATGTGATAATAAGTGTATGTAAAACATGCGCTGAGAACTCGTTAAGTATTGTTGAGGGAGGACGTATCCTGGTGAGCGTAACTCGTAGAGTAAACTGAGCTAAAACCCATAAATACACACTTTCATACAGTACAGTCTATCATGATATGGACTATCGTTAGAAAGATTAGTTGCTTCTGATATTATCACTCCTTTACGTTGTTACCTGTTTTTAATGTTCCTTTGTTAACCGTTGCTCATAAACTCCTGGGAATGGTTAATCAGAACTAAGGACTCCAGATAGGTACACAGAAACTTGACGCACAGATCAGAAAATGGCAACCTTGCACCAAGGGCATGGTCACCGCGAAGAAATGAAAACGGATACGGAGGAGTTGGTAGCTTAGCCAGTCCTCGTTACCACTGTTCTTTTATTTATTTATTTTCTGTTGTGACCATGCCTTTGGCGTAGTGTCGCCACCTTTTGATATTTGTGTGTGAAGTTTGTGTGTACGTACCTGAACTTATCAAAAAAGTAAGTAACATTTTTTTTCTACATTATTATGCCTTTCATATTTTTTTCAATCGCACTTCAGTAAAAGTACAACAGAAATTATGGCAGCATTCATTGTACAGTTCTCTAATTCTCTTTAATTATTATCGCAATAAGCAAGAGTTAGAACACCAGTTAGTTACTACATAAATTTAGTAGCATCTAGACGGAGTTGTTGGATAAAATTTGGTCACAGGTGTCCTATTCCCAGAAACAGAACTGAATATCGGAAACAATATTTTATTTGATGTTAGCTTTCCTCCTCTTCATACCAGATCATGGCAGCGATTATACGAAGTTAAAATGACTTAAGGAGACGTAATGCTTGTGCTGCTACGATTTTCTCGGATATTAAAGTAAAATACAATGAATAAAACCAGGGTGGCGATCCATCGGGAATTCCCGGTTTTCAGGAAAAGACAGGGACGGCTTTTATGTAACCGGGAAAAGTCAAGAGAATGGACATTTCCGGTAGTATTTTTTTATTGCAATAAAAAATTCTTCTGTTGAAGTAGACTACGGAAAACATTTTCTTCTCTTTCTGTCATGCATTTATCAAGAGTAATAAAGACTTGCTTCAAAAGAGTCTCAGCCTTACGCTTAATCAGGCGCCGCCATGTTATGACGTAATCAGTCTGTCGACTGCTTGTCATTCATATACAGATGGTATTTGATTTGTTAGTATTGTTTAAAAGAGATAGCAAAAATCTATCGAAAGAAATAGTATAAGTGGTGAATAGCGTTTCTGTATGCCTTAACACGTTATTTAGTTCGTTTTATTCATTTAAAATTTATTTTTACTTTTAATACTTTTTTAAGATATTGATATATTTTGCTAGCATCAACACTAATTTATAGCAGCTCTTTTTTCATTATTAAATCATACATCTTCTAATAATGCTCTTTAGAACTCTTGTTTTTAAAAATAATTACCATTTTTTTTTCTGTAAAAAAATGTGGGTTTTACATTCGACAATCGTATACGTTTTTTAATGAATGCTAGTGAAGCATTTTTCAAGAACTTAAAAGCACATGAATTAATAGTGCTCGTGCCATCTGTTAACAATTTAACGTACTACTTGTAGCCCGTGAATATATTGAATAGTTTCAATATGTCATTGTAGAATTTATTGATAAAAGCATATAAGAAACAAAAACGTAAATTGAAACTTTTATATTGCAGTTACTCTTGCATTTCGTGAAGTAAAATAAATCACGGCCTTTGATAGGATTCGAGCAGCCTTAGGTGAAAGTTTAAAAAGGTGCATGCGCCAACCAATTGCGCCAAATTGTCAAGACATCAAAAGTAACACAAACCAGCGATAAGAAGAGCACTGCAAGTTAAGACTGCCCCCTGTCATTGTTTCGAGCAATTTCAGTAATTAAAAACATGTTTTGGTGTTTAAACTTATTGAAGTGTGTTCTGCAGATTTGTACATTAATTATTTCGTTAAGTGATGAAGTAAATGTTCTTTCTCTTTTTTTTTTTTCAAACTTCTGAATAAGGAACGTAACATAGGGAGAAGCATATAGCTACGGAAATACAACGGATTGATTACGTCAAACCAATCAGAGGATGATTTTCGTTGTATGACGTAGGAGATTGAATTTTCAATAATTCATGCTATATATCTACGTAACGGGAAACCGTAGCGCTGAAATTTAAAAAACATGATATGTTATTTAATCCGATGTACACAAACAAACTGTAAAATATATAAGGACGGGGAAAACGGAAATGTCCATTGCATCAATTACTAGGAAAAAAAATTCCGAGGCTGCACGTACACATTTCTCAATAAATGAATTAACCTTCATGAGAGAATTGCTCCCAACTGACTTTGGAACTCATCTGCTACAGGTTCTGATGGATTGTGCATGGAAGATAGAGCTGCACAAGAAATCAAAAGTTTGTTTTCCATGCCACATTTTGAGCCTCTTTACTTCTTTCTTATTGTAAGAAGGAAAAGCGTATGGATCATTTTGGAACGATCTGGTTATTTCAGCAGTTGTCATGAGAGTAGTGTTTGGGCTGTCTCATGGTAATGCGAATGTTGAGAGAGGATTCTCGATTAGTTACACCAGACAAATATATAACAATGTTCTGTCATCAGGGGGATTAAAGTGTCTTCATGAACCATTTTGCTTGTAATCCATACTCATTGTACAAAGACGCTACAGAGCAGCGCAGAAAGAGAGCTGTAGCAGTGTTCGATTTGTCGGGGGGGGGGGGGGGTGAATTTTACCTGGCACCCGAGAATTCCATTCTCGGTTGTTGATTCCAAATATAATCCCAACCAGGAATAAACAGATAGTAAGTGAACACTGCTGAAATCCTGGTAAAGGAATTCCGAATCAAAAGGGGTAAAATATTTGAGAAGGCTCACTAGGGACCATTCTATTTTTGACAATTCGATTTCGTAGAATGCTTGCTATCACCGGATTCAGTACCCAAAGAAAACCGAGAAAAACAAGTTTGTAGCTGCAGACCGTAAGCAGGGCCGGAGATACAGGGCTCCAAAATTTCGAATACAGGACGCAGAAAGTGCCTATAAACACCATGTAATGTTGAAACGAGTGGAGGAATTGAGATCAAATGTGAGGTATTGAGTAACGTGTGTGAAGCTCTACTGAATAGATGTAGTGTGTATCATGTCGGCCATCTTAAAAGTCGCCATATTGGATTTATCGAAAAGAAATAAACGGGAAGGAAGGCATATCATTTGAGGCTAGCTCTTTCCTAAAAATTCAAATATGAGGTTATTTGTTACCAACCTTTATTGCGTGAGAAGGTATGGACCCTGGATGTTGTGAAAATGCGAAATTAACGGTTTTGTTGTTCCATGTTTGTCTCAACCACACAATCATTCTTAAGGTACACAACAAATGCAATTAAACGTGCATCAGATCTGTTGTAAATGCACAATTAACACTAATTACTTGAGAACGTTGGACACCTTCAGGTTTTATATCGGTTGTTCCTATGCATCTTTCACGACTGCCTTAACAACAAAAGTTTCTTATCAACAGCAGTAATTCGAACACTGTGCCCACAGCACTACCTTCCTCATGTTCTTGGCTCACGTTACATACAATGAAATGACATCGATATGAATAAGATTCCTAGATTTACATAGATGTCCGTTTTCAACGATGGTGGGCAAACTGGCTACATTTTTTCTTAACGATGGCAATAAATAAATAATCTGGATACAATTATGACATAGGTCAGACATACGAAACGGTAAAACTTTAGGTGAAATTCCTCTCACAAATCGACCAGGTACTTTCGTGTTGTAAGCCTGCCTTAGGGCAGAACATTTATTAGCCTACAGTAGAATATGGAATTGACTTCAACAAGTTAGCAACTGAAATCAAGGATGAGTAAGATTTCAGATAATTAATTAATTAGGTTTGCCAGAGTGGGAGGTGGGATTATTTTAATCATAGCTGTACCACTGATTACATTTGTGACCGTGTCCTAAGGAGTTGTGCGTATGCTAAAAAAATCAATTTTGGTGTTTTAATGCATTCAGAACCTGTAGTTTGGAATACAATTTCTGCAATATTTGTTGAAGATTAAAGTCAAATAGGTAAAGATGAATAGATTTTGAAAACTTGAAATTAGACGTAAGCCCTCTTTCTTTTGGCACAGTCACATGTATTCTTTTTCTGTCTTTGCTAATAATAATACACTGAAATGTATGTGTGCTGATATGTCTTGTGATATAATTCTGTCTTTTTTTTGCTTTTATATTCAACAGGCTGACTTCAGCAGTTTGGATGACTACATTTCCTACGTGTATGCCCCACGTCAGGAGTTGCAGTCATCACGATCTGTTCGAGTCAACTTTCCGGAAACGGCAATCCGAACACCGGGTACGTATCGACTGTTGTACTTCAGCCAGAACTCCGGAAGTGTCTTAGGTATGAGTGACCCTTTCCATATTTTGAACAGGGAAGGCAGTTTTCAGATGAGATTTTAAACCAGGAATTCCAATTAGGAGTGGTTAATTGCTTTTTCTTGAAGAACAGCTGTGATTCTAGCACATTATTATTATTATTATTATTATTTTCATGAGATACTTAGTGCTCTGTCTTTGTAGACTTTACTCAGGAAACAAGACATGTAGACTAAATTTTAGAGAAATTTGTGAAAGCTATCGCTTCATATTTCTACCTTCGTTTAGTTTATATGATTTGTATTGTGCAATACTTGAATTTTCCTTACGAGGGTTTAGAAATAAGATTAGTACGAAAGAAGCTAAATATATAATTTCTTATAATGATATTATTGTTATATGTATATCCAGGTGAGATAAAATGAATGCTCCCTTTTTTCAGTATTTCAAGAAAATCACTTAGGAACCATATTTGATAAACTATACGAGAGTTAATCATGCTTTTGTCGAGCGTACGGCCTCAGCGAAAGTGTAATTGCTCCCGTAATAGAGAGAAACTGAGTTCATATACCAGAAGCGGTCACCCTGGTCACGGTTTTTTTTCCTTACTTTTCGTAGTCACACCAGGCAAATGCTGGAATGGTACGTTGAAGAGGTGCCAGAACCGCGCTATAACCCGATCAAAATGACTCGATTAATGAAAGTAGTGTAATTAAATGGTACTCAGTAATCAAGCCACTTTGGCTGGATAATTCCTTGTTCAGCAGATAGAGTGCCTATTATTGTGAGCTTTAACAGAGTAATTGCTTTCGTTTTAAGCTGTTTCGGGTTTGGTACCCGTTGGGGTTTATTATTTCAGTACTGACGAAACATAATGGTGGCCAACTGCAGATCTACGTAAATAAGAAAGTAGTGAGCGATAAAACGCGATAAAACATCGATGGGGAGTCGTTGCGCTGACCGTGACCTATTTAAGTAACCGACGCATGAAGGCCATAACAAAATAACCGAAACCTAAATATGATACCTAAGTAAAGGTAATGTTTTTAAACTATTGAAAAGGGAGTAGTCATTTTATTTTCTGGGGGCTTGTACACACATTGTCATCTTTATTTTGTACAGTGATGTAAAAAAATAAAAATAATAGAGGCATTCCACAAATCTTATTAAGATGACAGAATTATGTACAATTTGTAGATGTAATATATGTATGTACATTGTATACATGTGTACGCGAAAGCGTATGGGAGGATGTGTGGTTAATATTACTAGCAAAGTGTGCAATAGTGTTTATACATAGAATTGTTTTTTCGATCCATTTTTCGTACTTCATATACATTATATATGTATATATTATATATATGAAAGAAAAATGCCTATTTTTTAGTACAGCATAATCATTCCAAGGTCTTACGATTGTGGCAAGACGTGGAAATAGAATTCTTCTGTAGATGGTCAATATTTATAAATGAAATGGTTAAAATAAGTAGAGACAATTTTGAAGGTTTAGAGTGATTATGGGGTGGATATGTATGTATTATATATGTATATGCTATGTAGTGATTCATAAGCGGGTTGTTATTTCTGTAAATATCATATGATCTGTTGATCGGTAGTGTTATTTGTAGTTTATTCTCTGTTCTTTACTTCTAAACCATTGAAAGGTTCGATTCGTATACCACGTTGTGTGCCGAATGAGTTTTAGTACGTTGATCCACATATGTTAAATATTTTCATATCATGACATGGACATTTTTGTGTGACGAAGGGTTCTCAGTTTTGATTTTAAAACGTTTCCCAGTGAGTTACGCTTATATCCGAATTATAGTGAAGCAGTCTTTCGTTGGATTCTCAGTTGGTACTTAATTTAAAAAAAAAAAAAAAAACGTAATGGTTCGGATTTTACTTCAAAAAAATTGTAGGTTCCGTCCTTAGAAACTCACTGGGTCAGTTTGGATATTACTTTCATTGAAATAAACAATATTTTTTTTTCGAAATAGTCGATCAAAGCTCCCCATCATTGAATTCCAAATGTGTATTTTAACTTGGTGGTTGAGAACATTACAGAAATTAATGTTTTTAAAATGGTTTCATTGACGTCTTAATTTCACTCTTTTTAGACATAAAGAATAACATTACGAAATAATCAAAATCGTCACAGCCGAAATTTTCAACACACACACACACTTGTTTTTTCTGCCTAAAACATGCCTTACTTAATACTGTAGTTTCTTCTCCGTTCAAGGATTAACTTCAGCATCTGGTGTTCCCAATAGTTCAAAAGAGGAAGATAAATATAAAGTAGTTCCTGCTCATGTATGTATAAAGATTCAGAAATGCCAAAGAGGGTAGAAAAAGTATTTAAGGAAAATATTTTGTTAATATGAATTTTTTTAAATCTACTTGTCGCTTTCATGAAAAAAACGTTTTGGGTTCTTTAGAAGAGCTGCATCACACACTAGTGTAAATTAACAATATGTTGTATTTTTGTACGACATATTCCCTTCTCTGACAGAGTGAAAACGCTTTTAGTTGAAGCGAAACTTACCAGAATTTTAATGTGAATATTGTTTTTTTTTTTTCAGTTGTGTTCTTTTATGTATATCTCCATTCCTTGTATGTAATGTTTAAAAATGTTAATAGTGTATATGATTGTTTATTTTAAATTCTCATTTATTTCATACTCATAAGACACCGCTGCTTTTTGAAAGGCATGTTTGTGTGTCGTAAATCATCAATACTGTTTTTGTCTTGTTAACAGTAGTAGCAGATATGAACTAGTTTATTCTGATACAAATGAATAATTGGGTGTTTATGCTCGTATCTTGCAGGCTGTTATGTCTTTAACGACTCCGTGGTAGGGTTTATTTAGGTGCTTTGCTTACTTACCCTTTGTCAAGGAGGAAAAATTTATACATTTTGTGAAGGAAAAGGAAGGATGATCCCCCCTGTGAAAGAAAACAAAATAATATTGTTTGCCAACACAAGACAGAACTTATCTCTTCGACAAGGAAGAGAAAACAGTGCCCTTTGTGAAGCAAGATCAAGTAAATCTTTTTGACAAGGAAGTTAAAATCATACCCTTTACCAAGGATAACAAATCCAATCTTTTTGCCAAGGAAGATAAAAATCAGTCTCGTTGTCAAGGAAGGCAAAGTAAAGGATTTTTAATAAATATATTTAAAAGCAGTTTAAGAGGGCATTTATTCCTGATAGGCAACTTGAAATGAAAAAAAAAAAAAAGAGAGAGAGAATTTATTTACCGTATCCGTTTTCCCTGGAAGCTCTTTCGTGGACTTCAAAAGAAAGAGGCTTACTGTTCGTAGTGTTTTTTGTTTGTTTTTTTAATGAGTAGAGCTGTCACCTCTGGTGCTAGGGTTCGTCGAATCGATCCCTGCTAATGTCATATGGGCTTTGTGGTGGACAATCACCGTGGGCGTGGATTTTCTCCTGTTTTCACCCAATTTTTTCATTCCACCAATTTATCCCATCTTCATTCATCCGGCCTGAGCCAAAGTTGCCTAAAGGCCTTAATATTAAATTCAAATTTTATCAACGTCCTTCCCTTTATTTATTCCAAATCTTTGGTTTTATTCTGTTTGACATAGTGTACAGCGAGAATCGAAAGACGTGGATAGGGTAGCCTACCACGGAGACATCAAAGTAGAGAGTCGGTAATTGGGTTGGTTCGAAACAGGTACCGTTTTTATAATACATATTATCATACAGATCTATTTTATCATCTTTATTTCGATGCCCTTTTAATGTTTTGATTAAGGTTTTATTTGGCAATGTCATGATCAGGAATATTTTACTGAACAAATGCTATTATTAGGTCCATCAAAAAATTAAAGGTATCAATATGTCTGCTGACAGTTGCTAGTATGAGAGAATTGGAATTTATTACCGTTAATAAAACGGACTGGGTGAGTGTTTTCACGTATGTTTCGAGCGCTAGTTTGAAGATAAACAGTACAACACATTTAAATCAATGACCCATTACTTTAGATATCAGTCCACATCCAAGTAAAAAAGAAAGAGAGATTGTAACATTCAAAATCCAACAACATAAATGCAAATAGGAAAGTTAGGATGCTTGCCCCGGTGTTTCATGTGCTTTGTAATTAGGTGCCCATTGCTTGATTATCTATGTATAGTTTTGGAGATTGTGTACTTTTTATCATTGCCTTCTGTGTGTGAATTATCAAGATTCTTTTTTCTCAGTTTTTCACTCCCGCTTTTTATGTTGTTATACACCTCAAAATGAGCCCTTTTTTTATATATATTCAGTGGAATGTGTACATTCCGTGTTTTCACCTTGAGTGATAAACATATTCTGGTACTATGAAGAAAAAAGGTTGTGAATCAATTTGCTATTTACCTTATGTATTTTCTGTATCGAGTTTTACTTGTACTTTAAATTGCAACCGTTATTTTGAACATGTTCATGGAACTTTCGTAGTGTAGTATTTCTTGTAAATCGATTATTGTTTTGCTGTTCTTCTTTATACAAGTTCATTGTAATTGTAAAGTAAAGCTGGTCATACTCATCGTATAAAGAAACTGGTAACTGGATTGTCAGAAAATAAATACTGCATACCGAAAGTCACAAGTAAATCCTGAAAGAATATGCGTCGTTTTGTTTGAAATATGTGTGGGCTTTGTCAAGCAGATATGTCGTTGTAGTGTCTTAAAAAAAAACCAAAGCGATTTATTTTCTCGTCTTCACTCATGTGGATGGACACTGTCGGAAACTGGACGTGTCATCAGTAAAATTAGTACACCTTTCAATCCGAGGAAGGTGATCGTAGCGTTGATTTCAAGCGGCTAATTTGAAATAAGCATAAACATTACTTTGGAAATACAAATCGTCTTCCGTCTTCTTGATTCGGAACTCTTTGTCCTCGATGCTCTAAATATGTCTCTGTTGAAATAAACATGCTTACACATACATGTTCAGCGTGCCAAGTGCCATATGCTCCTGTTTTGAAAGCTTTGATCCAGGAACCAAATTGTATGACAAGTTAGGAAAGATGAGTTAAGTGAACTGAATTTAGTAATATTTAGCCGTTCAGCTCCTATGCTATGCAGAAAGGCTAATAACAATTATTATAACATACGTTTCAAGCATATCCATAGTTGGCATAAAACAGATTATGGGAGTACTGACAGAAGCGCTTATTTAGTGTCCTTAATACTGGCAGCTAATGATGGTGATGAGTAGTATATTAGTTTATTTGAGGAAAAGGTCAGTTATACGTCAGTTCTGTATTCTCTATAAGCTTCGACAATACTTTTTGTACGTACGTAGTAAGTAAAGTATATTATCCCATGACTAGAATTATATTTTTGGCCTTCTCTCTTTGTATTACTAGGCTCAAAGTAGTACTTTATCCCCACGCCCTCTACCGTCCCAAAACCAATGTATTTTACCATGTACGACTAGCGTATGAGGGAGGTAATGGGTGTGAGATATGACAAGAAACCAAATTGAAGACTCAATGAAAGTAGGTGTACCTGCCTTTTTCATTCTACGTCGATTCTTCCAATTTCCGTGCAGGGAAACGGGGAAATAACTTTCACGGACTAAAGCCCCTTTCGTACTTCAATGAAGTTCTTACACTAGCATTTTTGTCAAACTAATTGTACTTATTATTGAAGTACGAAAGGGACTTTAGTCCGTGAAAGTTATTTCCCCGTTTACCTGCACGGAAATTGGAATAATCGACGTAGAATGAAAAAGGCAGATAAAACCATTGAGTCTTAAAAATTTCTTTTCTATTCTAATCCATTTGAATTCCGTTATAAGTGTGTACTGAATCATAATAATGAGCAGTGTTTATTGTTAGTATAAGATTATATCATCTGTCTTGTATCTAATTCCCAACTCGAAACACTTTGTAGAAATTTTTACTTTACATATCTTGTTTCGCTTGCACGTTTCTATGTTAGATTTTACTTTAAAATTTTAGGGGATTGTTAGTACTTTTTTTAAAAAAAAGTTTTGTGTGGTGAGTGTAAAAAAAAATATGTACACAAACTTAGATTGTTACCAGGGTTCTTTTGTATTTCTTGATATTAGTCCTTGTAGACTCAGCCTTCTACGTAATTATTCCTTGGATTATGAATAGTGATATAAAATAGCCTGATTATATTGTTCTTAAAACTTTGTAATGTGTCTGCTGTTAAGCCTATTTGCATGTAAACGCCTTTTGCATTCATTTATATTGTAAAGAAACAACAATGAAAAATCAAATCGTAAACCAGGGGACCATGTTGTTTAAGCCACAACAAGACATTTTCTTTGTTTATTGTTATTTTCATCTCTGTTATTTTATCATGTTAACTCTTGGAATAATATAAAATTCTTTGATATCGCTTTTGATTTCTTTTTTTTCCTTTATTTATTTTCCTTTTATTAAAGAAAATCATTAACTATCTAGTTTGGTTTTATAACTTTTGACATTCCAAAATTACAAATCTCTCTTTAAAACTTCGACAGTTTGTAATATAATATACTGTATTTTGTTTGTTGTATGTTCGGCCTGTATACTGTAATTGTGAATAGTTGGTCTTTTTTTTTTTTTTTTTTAAACAAACGTTTACATTAGGTACACATTGCATGATCCTTTGTCTATGTTCACTGTATGTCATTCTATGGGCTTGCTTTCGTTTTAAGATGTAAGAACTTAGAAGGAAGTAGCGTAATGTCTGTTTTTGTACGTGTCAACTTTTTCGTCTTTTTATTACATGTATAAAGGAAGTTTGTTTATTAAAAGAAACACTTCATTTCACTTATATGTATGTGTATAACAAAACAAAGCAAAAACGTATCTTCGTTGTATCGTCACGTCCTTAAAGGGAGATAGTCATAGTATTGAATAAGACTTTATAGTTAAAAAAGAAAGTAGTTGGGAAGAACATACTGCTAATTTGAAGAAAAGCCTTGTTCTAAGTAGCGTATAAATCATCATCACTATCAATGTTCTCCCGTAAACAGCAGATACTTTAAAACAAGTTTAATCGGTCTCCATGGGTCGCAGATTTTCTATTTAGTCTTTGGTGTACCATACGATTTTCTGTCCTATTAAGTGTGTCCATCTTTTTTTTCTTCAGTTATAGAGGCAATTACGTTCTTAAATATGAAGTTGAAAGCTTTGGTGCAAGAGGAAGTAACTTCAAAATTCATAAGTTAATTCAAATAGGTTGACAAAGCTTATACACTGACTTTTATTATAAAACACACAGTAAGCGTTACAGTTTCGGTGTTCTATCAACGCCTTCCTCAGACGAGACACTAAACAAATCATAATAAGCACCAGAAGGCCAAGAGATCCTTTCTACATCTTCCCCCAATCACGTCCTCGAGATCGTTCACTTTCCGAAAGTAAACAAATTTCAGCCAATCACAGGTCGCGTCCCCCTAGTCAACTACATTCACACAATTTAAAATTCACAAAAATTCTTTCTTCCGTATATTCAGGAGCAGAAGGAGACAAACTTCGAGAGATCATTACTGACACCGAAACAAGAGATAATTTCCTTTGAAGGGATGCTAACCAGTGCATAGTTTTGACGCTAGAGGCATTCAAATTTGGAATCGCATTGTTACAAGGTAATATTTCGATAGATTCAAAATAATATTTGAGTAAAGTTTTGAGAAAGATTCCCCAGTATGAATTTAATTCTCAAGTTTCATGAAGATGAACAGGGAAAGCCCGTCTAAGCTTTCATGCTTCAATAATATTTGCTCAGACACATTTATTAGGTACAGCTTTGATTGTAAATTGCTTAGCCAACACGTCTGAAGTACTTTTTTGTAGAGATATAACGTGATTTATGACAATATCACCATATTTACATACCTCTAGCTTCGAAACTTCGCCCTTCTTGACATTCCTTGAAAGAAACTTGTTTTCCTTTCGATGTGAGTTAGCACCTCCCAGTGTCTGTCCCCATAGTTGGAAACAACTCTGTATACAGGGTGGTTGCACCGACAAACATGGAGGGATAATAGTACATAGAAAGAAAATACTAGTCACCGGGTTTGAAATTCAGATCTACAGGCTGCCGAAAAAATGGGGAGAATGAACCTTATAGCTTCATGTTTCCAGTACTACTAACTAACGGTAGAGCTGAGAGACTTCAAATATACTCTGTCCAAAGCTTGCTTCGAAATTGCACAATGAGTGCGCAATGGAAGTAAAGGTGTGTCGAAATGAGCATGACTGACTTTCGAGCAGGTAAAAATAATTCGTTTTTCGCCAAGTCGGTATCAAACAGATTCTGTATGCTGAACGAGATTGTTATAAATAAATAAATAAAAAAAAAATAAAGGCGTGGTTACATAATGA
>JAGDQP010004259.1:48392-86629 GCA_022664845.1 Lepisma saccharinum
TTGTTTATCTTATCATTGAGAGAAAATAGCATTACCCGGTTGGATGGCTGTGATTACTTACATCTCCTGTACTCTTACGGAAAGTCATCTTTCATGGTCATTTCAACCTACCTTTTCTTTAGAGAATTTCTGAGAATCGTTTACGCACCTGTTGCACAATTTTGGAGTATGCATTTTCGGATAGAGCAGATTTCAAATACTTGTCGATAGCATACGGCGTCAGCTCTGTTGTTATTGGAAATCTGAAGATTTAAAGTTCATTTTCTCGTTCTTTCTACAAGCTGTAGCTCCGAAACGCGGCGGCGTTTTCACTCCGGTCACTAAGACACATTTTTTTCTTTAGTTTTTTTTTATGTGCATTACGTTACCACCCTCTACAGAGAAAAGTTTGGCATCTGTGATACAAGAGTGAAGTCGATTCGCTGAACATTGAAGGAGTTACAAACAGTTGTGACGTATTTATTTGGTCACACCGTACATTTCTACTCACTTTGTATCTTTCCTAAACCACGTGGTACAATGGAGTAGGCTTCATGTTGCATTAAAGCCTTTAATCTGGGCATAAATGGTCTAGTAATCAGTTGTTTCTTTTCTGTTATTCAGATACCCTTTTCTAGACCATATTTTCTTTCATTACTCTTTCGCTGAGCATAACTATAAAACTGAAAATATCCACATTATTTCATCCTCCTCCGCACACAAATGAAAAATCGGGGCAGAATTGTATAGTATATAGAAGGTCATCCCTTAACTGACACTGATCCTAATGATAATTAATTGTAATTGATGTTGAAAACTATTCATCCAAGAGTCTGCATCTTGTTTTAAAAATAATCATGTTACATTGAACTTTTTATGAATTCTTAAAATCTTGACCCCCACGTGATGAATGTGAACGAATTTAAATCAAGAAATTTGCTGAATACGATAGGAAATTTTGAGTTTCTTAACTAGATTTTACTGTTTTAATTTGTTTTGGTTGAATTAAACCATAGACCTCATAATAAATAGATTTATCACGCTTCCCCATTTCTGGCTGCGCTAAAACTGGTGGATTTTTTGTTCAGAGCACGTGATTTTGAAGTCATCCGCTAGGTAGCTCTGCCATAGACGTCATATTCTACTATGAGGTCTATGGCAGAGCTACCTAGCGGATGGCTTCAAAATCACGTGCTCTGAACAAAAATCCATCAGTTTTAGCGCAGCCAGAAATTAGTCATTCAGTTCGCCCCTGATAGTTTCTTTCATGATTTAATACAAGCAACTCGTTATTTTTGTTGTCTGATGAAACTCTATTACTGGATTGTATTGATTAACTTTGTGTTTGTGGCTCATTAGGAATGTTTAATTAGAGCTATATCATAACTTATTTTTAGATTATTCTTAATGTGAGATGATGAGGTGTACTTATGTGATGTAACTGTACAGGAACAATATGTCAAATACGCCAAGATATGAGTAGCTTTCGGTAGGAAATATTATCACCCAGGAAAAATATTAAAGGTAACGTCAAATGTTCGTCGTATAAGTATGAATCCGGATTTGATATCTGTTAAAAGATGAACATGTGTTTCGTTTCCAGACTTCTAACCAAGCGTCTTGGAATATGCCGCATAGTGTGGCAACATCGGCAAGAGATCTTCCATAGGCCTACGTAACAACGAAAGGAATGTATAAATCATGCTGGACTATTACGAATTTTATATATTTTGTAAGTCCGTCCACTTTTTTCGTTGTACGATAGTGTTAACTACCCATCCGAAGATTTCACCAAATCGTTTAATGGGTAGTAGCAACGGTTATGATATATACAAACTGATCCATCTGATATTACGAATTCCTACTGTATCATTAACGCCATAGTTTATCATCCGGTTGTAATCTCTTGGCTCAGAAACTGTGGCCTGGTAGTACTGGCACCGTGGTGTGATCTTATAGGTAACCTTGGCCGCCAGTAGTGTTACTACACAAAATTTCGGTTGTTAAATCTTTCACATAGTAGTGAGTTAAGAATGGGAATATAATTGATAATTTCCCTATATGAAAATTCCTTTGTTATTCAACAATTGTTACATACCCTTGCAACTCTTGTGCAAAGCTACATGCACGAATCGTTATAATTAAAATACAATGAAAAAAAAAAACAATATAAATACAAATAAGGTACTAGAATATGTATGTATAAGGATACAGAAAAATAATTACAGTATTCAAATTTATAATTACAACCATCATATCGTCTCCTTACTTTTTATCCCCGACGTTGTCTGATACTCCAAAAACGCGTTTAGAGATTTGTCTCCTGTGCTATGGCCAAGGACAAATTTTCTTAGTCTATTTTCCCCTGACTTGTTCCTCTAAAATGGACTGGTTGCTTCGTCGTCCTGAAAGTCTCCAAATACGATTTATGAGGAGCCGTACCATTCTGCTCTGTCCATTTTCTCTCCTACCATATGAAAACGCTTTTGCGAAACGTTGCCACTTTTCTATTGTGTTTGTGAAGTTCCTGTACACCTGTCTTAGTATTCTCCAATGTAAGTATCCTTTTTTCCAGTAGATATTATTTTTTTAAGTTTTCAAGCAGCAGTTCACAGAGTTCGCTGAAGTTATGCTTATCCTGAGACAGGCACGTATCCAGAATTTGGCTTTAGGAGGTGTCCAAGGTGTGTCTGGGCATGAAATGTATATTAAATATATATCAATACGCCTAAAGTTATACTATTTTTCCATAGACCTGACTTTTTTTAGGGGGGGTCCGGACCCACCCCCTAAATACGTGCTTGTCCTGAGAAATTATAAATAGAAACTCTTTCTGTTCCCAGATTACAGTTAGAATTCATATGGAACTCAACGTCATTACAGATTAATATAAAAAACACTAAGTTTTGAATGTACCTAGAAACAGTTTCTTTAGGTGCTATGTACATGTCGTCATGCGAAAGAATCAAATATTTTTACTAAAACTGGAGAAGTACAACTTCACTCCAGAAAGTCAAAATGGAGACAATCATCTGTTGAGACAGAGGTCGATGTAGCAAGTAGATCTAGTACTTTAGCGGTGTGTACGTATGTAGTTAGGTAAGCCCAAGCCAGGAACGTATGGATTACTACTTTTGAGCGTAGGTAACGTAATCAGTCTTGAAGCAACCAGTCCTACTAAGAATATTTCAACGTTGGCAGCGTGAAGTACTCAAGTTTTAGCCCAAGGGGAATTAAATGTTATTTTCGGTTATTCTTCTTTTGAAGTTACTGAATTATTAATCGTGGTAACTTTGGTTTAGTTCCCCGTACTACTGTGTTCTTTCTTGCTTTGGAAACTAGTGGAGAGCATGCAAATTTGAAGCGTCGAGTTTTCAAAGGAGGAAGAAAAATAAAACAAGTTCGAAATACACGTTTCTTTTTTTCGTTTGTCGGTATTAACACTTTCGTTCCACATTTTCAATTGCCAGTGATATGTGAGTATCTAAGAAGGGCTCAACTCCAGCTCTTAAAAACCTTAATTGTTAAGGTTATTGTAAAGCAACGATCCCCAATGAAAGATGGCAGCACTATCTCCGTATATGTGTAATGTATTTTTATTGTTGCACGGAATTTCAGTACTACTACTACAAGTTCAAGCTTTCAGGGAAGAAAGTTCATAACCAATTCAAGAGTTCGACCAGAGCCGATTTTTTATTTTCGTTTTCTTCATTGTTGAAATCGCTTGATGATTGTTGTAAATATCAAAACCTATAACAATGAAGCTCTTTCAACAATGAACAAAAAAGAAAAGAAATAATCAGCAATGATCGAACTCTAGAATTGGTTATGAACTTTCTTCCCTGAAAAATAGAATTCTCTAGGCTTGAATCAGACATATGGAAGTAGTGTTGCCATGTTTTGTTGGGAGCCATGTTAATGTTGCTTTACATTAACCTTAACTTTTTTTCTGTAAATTTTTACTCCACTATGAATTTTTTTGCTCCGTATATCCTAAACCTTGATAAACTAAACAACTGAAATGTGTGTATTTTGTTGATGTAAAGGGCCTGCCGTATAATTGAAGGCTTTTTTAAATCGTGCTAGTGGCACTCGTCTAACAAGTAAAAGTGCTTTCAGACACTGTAAAATATACTCAACTGCTGGCATTGAAATCTCCTATAAATACAGAAAATAACATTATTTTCTTTAATAAAAGTAATATAAATAGGACAATATTACTGCCATTTATTTATTCATCAGAATCAGAACTACTCAAGGCAAAGATCAACCCCATATTTTAAAACTTATATTGTCCATAATTAACGTTTCGTCTTATAAACAATACTGTATATATGTGCTACAAGGCCTGCAGCAAACTGGCCTAAAAATCCTTCCTTCCCTTCACATCAGTCTGCATGGAAATTCGAGATAATTTGTTTCCCCCTTTCTAATTATTTCTTGTCACTCCCCGCAGTAACTTGAGTAAATAAATGAAATAAAAATAGCACTGCTAACTAGAAATTTGATGTGGGTGAGACAAATAAACAAGCCAGAACTGACTCAAACAGTCCTGAAATAGATGCTAATGTTATACAACATGTAACACAAGGTCCTGACTTTAAGTTTATGTTTTTGTGGTGGAATTAGAGAGATCAGTGAGCTGGCAACACTATTTATTGAGTGCTAGTACATCAGCACATGTTCTTGTGGTCTTTCGGAATTCGGAGAAAATTCAGCCATTTCCAACTCCCGTCATCTATGGAATTTTTACGCATTCTGGGTGCTATTTTTCTGGAGACTTATTTTGCTAATAAATCGTACGAGAAATCTGTTTAAATTTACTTCCCATGTCGGTTTCCTAACAATGTTAAAAGATTCAGTACTTTCTAATGATGAACTCATTAAGGGTGAGTTCTACAATCGACCGCTACGTTGAGGTCAACTCTTATTTTACGTCCTCTCATTGGTCAAAATCAGACTTGGCCTCAACTTAGCGCTGACTAGAAGTTGAGCGGTCGATTGTAGAACTGACCCTATACGTTTTTATGTAATTCGAAGAGTTCAAGACAGGAAACGACTGGAAGGGTCTGAACAGGGATAGCACAAGTCGTTAAGTAACATTTAGTGTAATCTCTATGTAAGTTACTCCAATGAATAACCGATTGATGCGTCACATGTACCTCTCAAACTCGGGGGAGGGGGGGGGGGGAACAAAAGATTTTAAGAGGACTCCTCACTCCAATTCTCCATTTTTAACATATTTCAAAAACTTTAAAGAGTACTATCAAAAATGTAAGTGCATAGCGCACTATGAAATACAATCGACAGCGAAATCTCGAAATCTTGTCGATTGATGAGTGTTGAGACTTCAATGAAATAATGACGTCATAATCTTTGAAAACTTATTACTCGTCAATGGACAAAATCACGAGATCGCAGTCCATTGTATTTCATAGTCATTTGTAAGCTCTAGTGCGATATGTGCTTACATTTTTTATAGTAGTTTTAGTTTTTGAAATATTTTGAAAAATGTTAAAGAATGGGGTGGTTGGTGTGAGGAGCCCTCTTGAGTTTCGAGCATACAGAATTAGAATTGAAGTTCTTTAAGACATAATATCGAATCACCGATTTATTTCAACGACTCACAAGTAACTTTTCTTTTTTTTAAGTTATTTGTAAGACAGACACTGTAAGAATAATCCTAACTCCTCTAGATGAAAGGAATCCATTAAATCACTTGTGAATTATATGTTTCGGTAGATGGAAATATGAGTCAGTATGCTTTCAAGAAAATGACGTATACTTCCAAAATATTATCTTGAAGATCGTTAACTACGCTTGGAACAGGCACATTATGGTTGTTAACTGCAGATTGCAGAAGTACACATCCATTACGTATAACTGTTTTGGCTACTTTTATCTCTCACCTTAGAGACGGTTCTTTGAAAATCAGAATAGAAACGTCACAAGATGATGTTGATTCATAAGATCACCGTGTAAATACTTCTTCACCGAAAGCTAACCATGTCCATTTCATGTATATGCCTCTTTAGTAACCATCTATGCCACTGTGAAAATGATGTTACACGAAAGTTTCCCCATGTGTAAATATATGTCTTGCATATGTGATTCTTTTCACGATTGCGCTATGTTTGTTAATATGTGTGTTGTTTCCTTGAATGTAATAATTTCTTACTCGTACCTCCCTTTTTGGGATTTAGTGTTTTTTGTTTCACCTGTGTTCAGTCCTGAGATGAAATGATAAGAGACGATCAATATTTTGAAGTGTGCACATGATACTATTACACAAGAAACACGCTATCATTTAATGACCACCATGAACTGCGCCTGGTGCAGTAAAGACGACGCTCCCAATTTTGCGTGACATGCGACGTCAGACCACCAAGAACACTCACGACGGATATGATGATCAGTTGACTTTAATTCTTGGGTTAACTGTATCTTATAAGGATGAAAGCATAAGTCCTTACGCAAAATTCAGATTCTCAGCAACACTTTCCCGTACAGAAGCAATATTCCCTTCATTCCTTGCACGACATCAACATATTGGAATTAGTTCAACAACAACTGAACCAATAATTTCAAATTTTTCATTACACGCCGAATCGCTTATGGTGACCATAGCTCGTGCGAAGTGCACGACGTGTTGCACAAATTAAACAAGCATTGTCGTGATAAAAGTGTTATCCTTTTTATACGTTAAGCAATTGTATACCTACTCAGGTCACTTGCCAAGCACTACTGTTACCAAATGTAACCTGACTTTGACGATTGAATAACAAGTATGGCGGCAGTTTGACATCTGTACCCTTTTGCACTGTTTTATTATGTTAGTAACAAACTAACATTGACAGTCGATCATGACGCCAGCAGCAAGAATTGGGATGATTCCAGAAAAGTTGGCTAGATCTTTCTACGTCATATAGATCTTTGATCATAATCATACGGTAAGGATTTTTTATCATGACGGTGGTAATTAACATAATGATAAGATAAATGCTGTTGACTCTTCTCCCAAGGAATTGATGTGTTCGGTGAGGTCTCTCGTAAAACCAGAAGCGTCACTGGCCAGATGAATGGGAGGATGCGTCACAGCATCGCCATATCTGGGCAATTCGGGGAATTGTATCTCTCTTCTTCTTCATTCAAAATGGAAGAGATTATGTAGAAAGTTAGTAGGGTTGTCTGGCTGTGACGAGTCTTACGTCATTCATAACTATGCCATACTTGTTTGATTGTGGCTAACTTCGAAATTACGAATGTTTCTACAATTCCAACGAACAATTTATATAATTATCGCTTTCTAAATATCTTTTATAAACCTCAAAATATATGTTTCGAAAGCACATGATGGGCTACTTTCACTAATTGTATTAAAAAAATATTACATTCAAGAAAACATCTTTCACAATGTGTACGTCTATCGTAATATCATTATATGTTGTCATGTCCTTGGTATATGTATTATGTTCTCTCTGTAAACATTTAAAATTTAAAAAAAAAAAAATCACAGAGCTATTCTTGTGGAAGAATTGCATTGATAATCACAAGAAGCCGATGGCAATCAATTATTAATTTATCAAATATGTATTCTTTCTTTTTCTAAATATTTCTCTTCAATGTGGCTTTTTGTCCGTGGTATGTGGAATGCTATTTGTAACATGGCTCTAACATTTTTTTTATTATTATTTAAATAGCATTTCTCTTAAAAGTGACTGAGACACGTCTTCAAAATATGTAGTAGAAATATTAATTTATGTATTTATTTTATGCCTTAAAGAGAATTTTGACGTTGTTGTGTAATGAAGTGCAACATACCTCATCATTCATCTTTCCATGTACGAGTGATCATACGCGAATTCAGAAGTATGAATGCTGAATTTCTAATTGGTGAGTGTTGTTCTGCTTTTATGGGTATTTCTGATGAAAAATATGATTAAAATTTTGTGTATTTAACCTTAAAACGTAACCTTTTTGTGATTGTATTTCATATTAGGACCTAGCAAATCTATAAAAAGCTTTCGCTGGTAAAGGTGTAGTGAAGTACATATTGTGTGTGGTTTATTACAGTTAGGTGGGCTTTGCGTTTATTGTAAACCGTTCAAAGCAATCAGTGTGGTGGATTTTTGCAGTCCTAAAATTCAGCCAAGTTTAGGTTCCCAACAAATACCAGTTGCTACTATTTTTGGAGCCAATAGCCTAGATTTAGGTTCCCATAGTCTTGGTCTTTCGACTGAAGGTTCGAAGCTTCCTGAAGTTAGTTAAAACATATAAATAATTAAGTATGTATAGCTGTATACATTGTGTAGACGCGGATGGCAGTAGTGTAGCGTATTAAATATATTAGATTAAACTTTACTCGTTAATCTAACAAATTTTCGTGGATAGAAAACTGACATTTTCTTGCCTGTTGGTGTACAGCTAATTCTCTCTCGTATATTAAACACAAACAAATAAGTAAACTCGTGATATATTTCGCGAGTCGGTGCGCTCGCATTGTCAAACCATGGGAACAGTAAAAGGATAGGTATTATTGTGGTGGGTAAGGTTGGGAATGCTGAAGTGCTCGTAGAAAGTCCAAAACATTCAGGAGTTTTTGTTGTTGCCGTTTTTTTTTTTTTTTTTAGTTATTCTTTATTTATATAAATCAGCCATATTCAATCCACTATTGGATGAGGCCTCTCCCCGGAGGGAGAAGATTGGTCTACTGCTCCAACGCTGAACAGACGGGTTAGGAGAGGAGAGCCTAAGCTCTCACTGTGATCGCCACTATCTTTTATTCATAACAGCTCCCCAATTGCATCACGGTGCTGGGTGGGCACCGTTTCAGACCCACACGCCTTGGAAAAAAATCCTTAGCAGAGACGGGAATCGAACCCGGGACCCCTCAATCCGTAGTCAGACACGCTAACGACTATAATGTAAATTTAAGACAAATGAAGGGGGAAAAAAAGGATAATACAGCTTATAGATTAGTATTAGATCAAACACATATTCACCTATAAAAGGTCACTATATTTCGTGCTATCACGTTTTCAAGTATAGAGGAAGAGAGCGAAGTTCACAAAGTACAAGTTTGAAGAGAGAGTGGCGACACGTAGCGGACAAAGCAACAAAACTCGGGAAAAACACTGCCGTAGCGCGTAGAGTTCCGGAAATCCGTAGAGTTACCTTATATATACATATAAGGTAAAATTATGATAAGAAGAAATTGATTACTTACAGCTTGTTCTATAGGTGAACACACGCACACATTAACACTTATAAGTATAGAAATCTTGAATATTTCGGTGAATTCACCTTCTTGCTCGGAGAGTAACAGACAAACACGTGAGGATAGAATAAGACACAGACAACAGTGGCGCCACGTAGCGGACGACGCATCAAATTTAGAGAACAATTGACTTATATAGCGCATGGATTTGCGGAGTGTGGAAATATTGGAAACTGTACAGCGTGTAAGTTCAGGAGGGCATTGTGGAAGGAAAAGTGTTGAAAATGCAGAGCAGACGGGTGTTTTCGAGTTATTGAAGATTAAGGCCAAGATACATTTCCGCGTTTAAACCATGAATAAAGGCGCCGTCCCAGAGACGGCGTGTTGAGGTGCTGGTCGAAGGGGGGTAGAATGTGTATTATGGCAACCGGGAAAGATAGATCAAAATTGGTGTTGTGAGAGACTGTGTGTAAGGAGACTGGGGCATCCGGTTTGTTGATAGTACAGAAGTGAAGATGGTTATCGAATGTTAAGAGCACAACCTCTCCCCCCCCCCCCCGCACATAAAAGGCATCACAGAACTTGCAGGTTAGGCTGTATATAATAACATTAGGGGTGTGGCATGTACCCTTGGGATTCCTTTCTTATCATAATTTTACCTTAAATTACCCTTCCGACTTTCCCTTTTGTTAGTGATATATATATATTTATTGGTAAAACAGGTAGAAACAAAAGGATCCTTACATGGTAGATTCTTGAAACAGCTGTACAATAACATCACAAGCACAATAGAAAAGTAGTACGTTTCGCAATAGCGTTTTCAACTGGTAGGAGAGAAAATGGAGAGGTGCGGGACTGGTGGTAAGGAAACGCCATATTTCACTTTCATACAAACAAATGCGATCACGGAAGTGACGTCACAGTCTGGCAATATTGTTCTTATACTCTTTCTGTGACTTCCAACAAAAAGTTCAGCATTTTCAACGTTACTCACCACAATACCTTTACCTATCCTTTTAATTATCGTGAGATATATCGGAGTTTACTTATTTGTTTGTCTTTAATATCCAAGAGAATTAACTGCACACCAACAGGTAAGAACATTTACTCGTTTACTTTTTAAAGGTGGTAGATCACCACCTCCATCGTGGTGTGTTTCTTTTGTGCATTTACATGGAAATTGTAGTACTTGTTCTGTACCTCGCAGAAGTGTAACACATTTATTTTGTTTACGTTGTGTTTGGCAAATATGAACATTGTCTCTAGAAGCTATGAACATAATGCATAGTTAATAATCATCTTGATAAAACACAATATGTCCATGAGAAAATAATTATGTATAAAATTATTGCGTTTTTATAAAAGAAACTGTCAAAACAACCCGATGAGGAACTTCATGAAAATAGACCACCTCTGACAACGAAAGATTAGTAAAATAATTTCAATATACAGGGTGTTCCACAAATAATGGTGTAAACTTCGAGAGGTGATAATTTACTTCAAAACAAGGAAAAAATCTAAGAATAAATTTAAAAAATATGCATAGTTTCGGAGATACAGACTCTGTCACTGCGGCATCGTCACAAGTGACGTCATAAGTCGACATATAATGACGTAAGCAGTACAGTTTAGTAAATCACACACAAAATAGTACCAGATACTTCTGTTTAAGCAATGTTTATGATTGAGGGATTGCGGCAGAGACAGGTTTTTAAACCTAAGAATTTCATTGTCAGTGAATTCAGTGGTTTAATAGGGCAAGCATAGAAATCGCCTCTTAAGCTGTATTCGCCAATTATAAATAGATGTATTGGGTACTACTTACGAGTGTGATTTGCTAAGCCGACCCTGCTTCTATTGTCGAAATAGGACTTCCATTTCTGATCGATGCCGTCATAAGTTTAAGCGCCTATAGCTCTGAAACTAATCATATTTCGGAATTTTATTTAAAGGAACTTTTTTTTTTATTTTGATGTAAATACTTATCTTCCGAAGTTTGCATCATTATTTCGGGGACACCCTGTAGATGAATGAAAATGAACATATCAGGATGGCGTGAAATATATTATCACTTCGCTCTACTGGTTTTAATGTAGTGCCTTTTATTGCTTGACGAAGTCCAGTGGATCAAACGCAATCTAAACAACGTACGCTGTTTCGTAATTCATGATGTTCATACGTAGTGTTTTTTCGAATGGAATTATATTTTTATACTTCTCCCACGTAAAGTGCATTACCAATAAGTCTTACGTCGATTGTTCCTATATAAAAATACGGTGATTTATTTTTATCGGGAAGAAGTCAATCCAGAACCATGTTTCACTCAGGCCAATCGAGCTGCTTCAGAGGTAAAACTTCATGTATTCACCGGCGGAAGTAAGACTGGTCGAGTGAAATTTAAAGTAGGCTTTTACAAAATTGATTCTCAGACTTATGGTCTGTTTGGTACTGCAATACAGAGTACTCATCATGGATTTTGGTTCATTTGCAATCATAAAATGGCCTTCTTTTTCTGAAGCCGAAAGCGGGCCACTTTGTAATCTCATTCAATAATAATAATGTCTAATCGTTAGTGCTCATATGTAACCCGTTACCCAGTGACGTAACGGACTGACTCGCCCCCGTTACCATTACACTAGCACAAGAGCAACATGATTGCTCTTAGAACTTCATAGCTGATACATTTTCTCCTTCAGTTTTGAAAAGAAGTTCATCAAAATTTGTTCTATTTTTCACATAGTCAAGCAACAAAGTTCTGAACGTGGAATTTGGAAAAAGAGCGTTCATTGCCGTTGGACATTTACTTTGACTTACAAAACTTAGTTTTAAAACAGAAAACAAATATAAATTTCTTTCAATGGGAGGCATTAGTGTCAACGATCGTGCTTTGCTGAACCCTAATAGTTGCTTATATTCGATTTGCACAGTAGCTGTTTTTCAGTTCTTCTACTCTTTTAAGTGTGTATCTGTAGAGAAACAAATAAATAAATAAAATCTTGGAACGTCAATGGATAAACAATCACAGACTGACTGAGTATAGCATTATTGTGTGTTCACCGCATTCCACACCAATCAAACCTCGTCACTGAACGCTGTGAATTGTTCTGTATCGCAACTGCACAAAGGCAAAACTAGTTTCACTCAGTGGAGTGGGCAGAGTTAACAATTCTACCCTTGTTTGAAAAAAAGAGGAACATTTTCGAGTCTCCCAGATATTTTGAGGGACAGTGTCCCGCCCAAAACGGGATGGTTGGTCATCTTATGCAAGCATAACTTACGAGTTATAACCAGACACTTCCTGAATCTTAGTGTCTCATGAGTGCTTCGGTACAACTTTAAAAAAGAACCTTAATATTATCCCCAACGCCAAGCAAAGAGCATCCATTAAATGTTATTTTCTATTACCTTGCATTTGCATTTAAATGAATGACATAAAACGGAGTAAAGGCGTTACAAATCGAACTGCCTAATGGATGGGAAAATCAAAGGAGAACTTGCCGCATGAAAAGAAGAAGAATGTAGACTGAAACCGTGAAATCACAACCAGTTCATAGCAAGTACACACGTTTAATTGACGTAGTGAAATATTGAGTTAATATCTGTGGGATCATACTAAAAAAAATATTGTTAACCTATTAACCGCTTACTTGAATAGAAGGTACTTAATTGATTCACAGAAAAAGTCTGGTTACCCAAGTTAGTTTTAGTTTGTCCAAGTTCCTGTCTTACTGTTAGTTAGTTAGTAAGACATCCTCAGTCTTACTTAAAACATGTCTCATTAGTACCTAAAAATAGAGAGGCCTTGGCTGCTACCTTTCTTGTTACTTGCCTTCGAAGTTGGGCTCGCCGAGGGACGTCATCCTTCATATCTACGCAGCCTATTAGTATAAATTAGGGTAATAGATAAAATTACTTGGGGGAACAGTGGAAATGGAATGATGATGTACTAGCCGCTCTCGTAGCCAAAAATGTAAATAATTGTGTGTGGTTTGTATTTTTTTGTCATTTTATATGTTATATGTTTCGTAAGCATAATATCTACCCCATAATCGTGATAGTTTCTTTGTGAATAGTACTTCTCACAATACGAACCTTTCTTTGTTTGTAAAAAAAAACAATAAATATATGTTTTATTTTTGTTAGAAATCTTATTATTGGCAAGTAAGAAGTCTTTGCCTAAGGTTGGGCTTCGTAGAAAACTCATCCTTCCTTCCTTGATGCCTCTTTTGACTGATGTAAAAATTGATAACATATCTTGGGGGAAAAAAATTAAAGATACCTATGGGACATTGTATGTCGACTTGTCGAGTGTATTGTCTTATGTTACTAAATGGAATGTTTTAGTATTATTGGCGACCAAATTAAAAGAAAATTTCTGTGGCTTAGTGCCTATATTTGAAAATATTTTTTTTATTTTTCTTTTAATATAGTTAGTAAAGTATTGTATCGTCCAATATTTCTGATGAAATTTTGCGCGTATGTACATATTTGAAATGCAAATCAAATGTTATTGTGTTCGTAATTTAATCATATGTTCAACGTAATTTCATCATATCATTTAATCATCCAAAAATAATTTGGGAGTTCCTGTCTGCGAATCTAAGTTTGTTTTGTGTGTGTGTGGCACAATGTGAAAGAATCCTCGGAAGTTCCACTTTATTGATTGACTAAACAATGAACGTACTGAGTGCGTTTAAAAAGGAATCTGAAATATCTACCTGATTCACACACGTAAGTCTTTAAAAGACTAATTCCGTAATGTGTTCGAAAAAATTAAAACGTTGGGTACCAAAAACTAAAGTCGCTCAGGTTTTGTAGCATGAACATGACAGGTCCATGTAAGTGTGAGTTACATCCTGCACACTAGAAAAACGCCTCTTGATCGCGTGTAATGCTAAAAATGTTATTCAAAGACACATTACAAAGTGTTGTTCCAAGATAATGGACGTGCATTCGCAATGGATACATTTGGAAAGATGTTTTATTGTTTCTTGCAATCAAAACACAAAAAGCAACCAACGTATTGTTGTTACGAGTACCTCTGTATTTATTTTAGTGAATTCTGAACGAAAAATATTTTTGCTTTGAGTCACATATTCCCGCTGTTTTAGCATAAAAAGTGACTCTTAGCATTTTAGCAGCTAAAAATCCGCTCGCTGCATCTTTGTACATATACCAAGTATATTGAGAGTCAAGGCTTATAAATGTCTCGAACCCAGTATGAAATCATTTCATCTCAGCCGCCATTTTATTTTTTCCTCGCGTAAAGTTCTCAAGGTACAGTTATAGCGTCATTTGAATTTATTTTAAGGTATTTAGGCAACTATGGCTCAGGCCGTATGGATGATGATGGGATGAATTGGTGGAATAAAGAAAGTGGGAGGAAACGGGAGCACCTCGAGAAAACCCACGCGCACGGTGTTTGTCCACCACAAAGCCCACATGGCATGAGCAGGGATCGATCCGACGACTCCTAGCACCAGAGGTGAGCGCTCTACCAACTGAGCCACCGTGGCCCCGTTATAGCGTCATGTTTATCATACAGTAGCCTTGTAGACCTACGTGAAGAAAGATATTATTGGAAAGTAAGACTTGTGATTTTTCTGAAATAGTGATACCCATAGATTTTTCATTTGCTTAAACCCAGCTGGTATCAATAGATACTTTTCGGTGATAATTGATCAAAATTGTCATTCATAAGTGAAATATAAGTCTCACTTTTATTCATGCAGTGAATTTGCTAATGAGTACATGCACTAGCGTAACGAAATGAGTGAGGGCCCGCCCGCAAAACTTTTATCCGGGCCCCCTTTAGAAAAGTGTATAGCAAACACAAGTAGTGTTAGTGTATACTGCTACTGACGATAAATTTAAATTGAGGCTTCATACCAAATTAAATGGGCCCCAAGTAATTTACTTGCCCTGGCCCCCGCATAACTTCGCTTATTAACAACAACTTAGGGGCGTGATCATGTCTAAAATGCTTAAAAAATCGAATTTGAGAATTTTTGTAATTTTCGCCACCTTGCACCGGATATACACTCTAGAGGTCGTAAGGTGTCTATCTATCAAATATGAAGTCAATCCGACAACTCCATCGATATAACGGAATCTTTCGCATAACGAGTGGCAGCATATAATTCTTCTTCGGCATCTTCCAGCAGAACGAAAAAAAAAGTTAATTTTCTTAGTAGCCTAGATTGTTAAAAATCACAGTGACGTTGAAAGGGCAATGTCGTTAACTACACCCTTGCTAACAAATGGGAGATTCCCCTAACATTACAAAACTGGACTCCGGATCAATCAAGCTTTTATTTAGTTTGTGCCTTTTGCATGCAATAGTTCTCCTTAAATTAGTAATTAAAATTGTATTAAATAATATAAATCTAGAAAATCGGACGCGGGCCCTCTTTTACCTGGGCCCGCCCGCATTGCGGGCCCGAACGTTACGCCACTGAGTACATGTTTATATCAGTATTTTCTGTGTCCTTCTGTTTTACCTACTCGCCCTTTTATTACCCTCCATTTTAAACCTTTTTGTCCTTTGTAATTTTTGCGGTTAGTAATCCTATCTAGTGTATGTATGCAATATGGTGACTTCTTAGCACAAGTCCTCTATGTCCGTTTTCTCTCCTCTCATGTGAATACGCTTGTCTTGGTATCCTATAATGTAAGTGCCTTTTATTTTACCATTGTATACGTATGAAGGGAGAGTACATATTGCGTCATGTTTTTAAATTCAATGAATTTATTTATGACCTTTGGGCATGTATGGCTGAGGCCGGGAAAGAGTAGGGAAATGGAGTCGTCTACGGCCTAAGTTGAAGGTACCATCATGGCATTTGCCTAGTGTGAGTGAGGAAACTCTCAGTCGCAGGTATCGAACCCAAAACCTTCCAAATATGAATCCAACGCTCAACCCACTGAGCTACAACCGTTCGGTACGCCATGTGTTTGTAAACGGAAACTTAGGTTCTGTTCGTTGAACAGATACGTGTAACAATATATTGTTATCACATCCATTGACATTGTTCTACATTCCGTTGCACTTCAGTGCAACTATTGTATCCCAATCGAACAGACCAAAGTATTTTTGTGAGAAATAATCTGTCAAAATAACTTTTCTAAAGCAATACAGTAAAAATAGAACTTTACTGCAGAACGTGACGAGTCTTTCATATATTAAGTTCGTAAGTTAGGAATCATTGTTGATTCAGTCTTGTTTAGTACTTCATCGACTTTCTCCATTGTTTAAACACTAGCATTTCAAATATTTACATACGTACGTGAAAAGTGTGCCAACCAATCAATTGCAGTGTAACAAAATTAGGCTAACTTGCCAAAAAAACTACTCTTTTGGGAGTTAAAAAAGTATGCTTGTTGATTGAACATGAAAGTGCATGTAATTAAGTAACTATATATTGTTAATTGCAAATGTAAATTTAAGGAGGGACTTTTACCAAGACAATATAGTAGATGTTCGTAAACTTTTGTTTGTACTGGTATTACAAAAGGAGAGTACTTTGTAGTAAATACTGTTCATGACTTTAAAAAAAAACTCTTTGAAAAAATAGATTTTTATAATACTCGGCTTTGAATGTTTCAAAGAGTTAATAAAGATTTTATTGCTTCTAAGAGGTGTTTGTATTTCCACCCTTAATTATTATCCTTTCTTTTGTGATAGCAGAAGAGAAAAACGTCTTTATTTAATCGATAACATACTATGTATGTAGTGCAGGGGATTTAGTGAAGCAGCGGTGGCTATTCGGATGAAGTGGATGTAGCTGTACTTCACCTAGAAGGCGTCATCAGTCTTGCAAAGTAGGCTCCTTTGGTTTCTCAGCAAAAGGAAGCATTTAGGATTGGTCCTAGCTATCTTCTTTTCTACTGACCTAGAGCGGAAATGAGGTCCACTATCTGTAGCAGAAGGTATACTTCTCGGTCAGACCATTCTGACCAATTAGAAAAGGCCTGGAGCTTAGCGCTGGCAGAGACTTACTCATTTCTTTCCTACTCTGTGGCGCCTGTGACGTTCTTTCTTGCTCTTTCCAAATGAGATTCTCTGCCCAGTGCATAGTAAGATACTGGAATTGATTTCTCCAAATTCCGCCATAGTAGCACTTTGAATGGTTGCCACAGGGCTGGAAACTACATGATAATTACTACGGTCATCAGGAATTTCATCGCCTGTACGATGTATAATCCAGATTTTATTACTAGAAAATATACTGTAAATTGGATGCTTAGCATCTTAGCTAAAGTATATACGATTTTAAAACCAACTAAGTTGATCTATCATCACGCTTCTTTAAGATAAAAAGAAAGGAAAAAATTCAAACGCATGTTGCGGACGAACTAGAAACGTTTCAACGTAAATATAACTATCCAGTCGCTGAAGCTTCTCACTCAGTGTTGAATGTAGAGAATTCAGGAGATGTGGGGGTGCGGGGTAGTATTTGCGCTAAAAGAGTCACTTTACTTTCAAGAACAATATTTTATCTTTTGCTACGGCTCATAACCAATCCCCTGGAGAATTTTGACTCTCCATTGGTGATTTCTTTCGTCCCGCCCCCTAGATTCATCATTAGTACCATCAGATGTAATTATTATACATGTATATCGGATTGGGCCTATGTCGAAGCCAAGTACTCTCACCTTTGGTGCTAGGGGTCGTCGGATCAATCCCTTGCTCATGCCATGTGGGCTTTGTGGTGGACAAACACAGTATGCGTGGATTTTCTCGGGGTGCTCCTGTTTTCTCCCACTTCCTTCATTCCACCAATTCATCCCATCATCATCCATACGGCCTGAGCCATAGTTGCCTAAAGGCCTTAAAATGAATTTAAAAAAATCGAAGCCAAGTATGGGAGTTAATCTGTCCAGCAAATGTTAAAGCCACAATTTCCCCCTTAAATGGAGAAATAAAGAAAAATATATCCTCGTCATAACTCGGAGTATATACAAATTTGATAAGTGACATAAACATTTATATTAATTGGTCGCATCTTCACTATTAGATTTTAAAGACTTCTTGAAAATATTGTCGGTGATAAAACGATCGTGTAAGTTTATATTGCAGATACATGCATTGATTACTAATATGAAGAGAATTTTAATGTAAATACCTGTTCAATGCATAAAATGAAAACAGCGAAATTAGTTTACTAAGTAGAGAGACTCGCTCAAGCAGATACTGACAAAACCCTTAAGTAGGCTACATAAATTCAGACATTTATCTGTATAGTAATTTACAGCAGGGCTCGAAATGAACGGGATCACATTGACGATTACTATTTCCTCTAAAGATGATCTTTCTGTTTTTTTGTGTTCTCAAAATACTGAAAAAGTACCTTCAGTCATCCATCGGTCAACTCGCCTCGTTGATGATTTGGCTGTGGAGCAGAAAGAGGTTAAGAAAATTTACATTGACGATCTTGTTTATGATTGCTCAAATGAAGCCAAGACGTTACCCTTTGCTACATTAGAGCTTTTCATCTGCTGTAAACTACAATTTACAAAAAGTTAACAATTAAAATTACCTTATTTCTTTTGTCAGATATGTATGAGTGTGACTATATCATATTAACGGCGAAGAGATACATGTGAATTAAGTATATGCACAGTATGAAGTAAAAACTATGCTTGGAAATAGGTGGGATGCGCCAAGTGATATATCATATAAGGTCTTTCCTAAATTATCTTTTCCCCCTCCCCACAAGCAAAACTGAAATCACGCCACTACTGCACAAAAGATTACACCATGCTTAACGAAAGCTAAGCGTTCCGTTTCGTGAAAATTTCCATTTCGAGCCCTGATTTACAGGGGATCGCAGAAAACAAAATGCTCCTACCCCCAATAGCCCTCTCGTTCGAAATACAAGGGTTATATGGCAGATATGACATCTTATTCAGCGGGAATCCTAAACCCAGTGTTTGATTTGCCAGGGAGGAATGCCGGGGATTTTCTCTGGTGCGTGAGGATTTCATCCCCGGTAGTTGATTCCGAATATTATCCCAGCCAGATAGTAGGTTGAAAGTTACAAGCAAATACTAGTTTTATAATCCCCCTTCGTAATTTATAACAGATCGAACTCTGCCTAAACCATTACCATGAAGCATAATGCAGATTAAGCTGTTTACATTCACAGTTAATGTGGTCTAGTGACACAGATATCAATAATTGTTTAGGACAGATATTTAAGCAGATTATGAGCTAACGGAATTAGCAGTAAAAGTTTGTATAAAAAGGTATGAAATGGAACATGCTGGTATAACGTGAATAGAAAAATCGGTTTATTTTGTAGATTTGTACCTAATATACGCGAGCACCTGTTAGTTCATTAACCTGACGCCGGCTGTGGTGGTCGACTGACTTGAGGCAGAAGTGTTCAGTTCACGGAGTGTCGTGAACGTTATCATTTAGCAAGAGAGCGAAGTGTATGCAAATGTGTTCTGCTAGAGACATGATTCTAGAGGCGTGTTGTCTAAGGCGTTAGGCCAGCACTCGAGGCGCCCACGCCATATAGCAGGTCATGCAATTGCATGGGGTCGGTGGGTCTGTAGAGGGGGGTGTCAGGTTGCAGGAGGAGAAGAGGAAAGAGAATATATATGTACTCTACCAAATGGGAAGTGTACTGACTTCACGTATAAGCAAAGGATGCCCTACCTTTCAACTTCCTTGACTCGCAGGGCACTCCTGAAGCACATACATAATTGGTATTGGAGGATTCGAAATGCGTTGGTCGAAGATTGTAGGATGCCTGTATTTACGAAACATTGAAGACTTGATAATTGAGAGTAACTAGTTCTGTAATTTTGCAGCATTTAATGCAACGTTACACAGTGATTTCAAAAATGAAGGTGCAAGGTACATTCAGAAGGAAAATGTTATCTGGGCAACATCTTTCTTTCACATCGCAGTCAATGCAGAATCCAGCAACAAAGCTACGATTCTACTCAGAGTAGTCAAAGTGAACGTATCAAAGAGCATGGAAAGAAAAGGTAGAACATGGTTCTTAAAGGGATAAGCTGAAAAAGAAAGCATTAAATATGTATGTGTGTCACATTAAGAAAATTAGTTTAAACACTGAGATTTTTAAACATTTGGAAACAGGGATTTATTTTTAATGAGCCAATTTCTCATGTTGCCCCTAGAACTTGTCTGAAGTAAGGGAAACGTGAAAAATCTGTAAGAAAATAACATTAACACATAGATAATTACTCTTTTGAACCCAATTTATGCTTTTACAAATCGCAAAACAACGCGAGCATAGCCAATTTGAATAATTCAATTAATTTAGAAATATAACGCGAAAAGTTTTTCGTCGGACTAAACAACTCAAGCATATGAACACTTTTATGTATGTGTTTTTCGTCACGCAATTTACAATGGCAAAAATATTCATTTCATAAATCGACGTAAACAAATGAGTCAAGTTGCAACTTTTGCAAACGTGTGATTTTTCTGCCGTCAGTTTTGTTGATATCAATTCTGCCAACAACTCTTTGTGCAGGTTGAAAGGTGGTTTTTGTTCATGTAAGGCTGAAATGATCTTCTTCCTCATTTTGTAGACAAAGATGAAGAAACTTTTTCTTCTATTTATCAGTAGCATCCGATTCCTGTGCAGTAAAATTCAAGCTTAATAAAATTTGGTTCAAGACTAAAGATCTCCGATTTTCTTAGGAAAAATGTTTGCAATCTTAGGTTAATCTAAAATATAAGAAAGATTAGTTTTAGATAAGAGAAGGCAAACAAATCCAGATTTTTTATTCCTGCATTTAAAAATCTGGAATCTCCAATTTTTTTACAATGTATTCGAAACTATTCCAGTTTTTAAAATCAGGAAATATTCACATCTGAAACTCAAATATAAAAAAGAAAAAATCGAATTTTGCCATCCCTAGTTTAAATAATTGTGGGTAGATAGGAAAAACATCTTAGATATTTAAGTGTCTTACTAATTAATGCCTGCTTTAGGGATTCCTTTTGCATTACACATTTCAATCCATTGTCTACTCTTAAAAGTTTTGTTTTTGTACTCTTCTGATAATGAATCCCAAATTATTTTCTTTTTTCTTAATCTCATCTATAAAGCTTCCAGTATCAAAATATTTGATCTTTTTGGTAAAATGAGAGAAAGAAAAATATTTCTGTTCCACAGAAATCTCCACGAAACTGCACAAAAGATCAACAAAGTGGAAGGCAGAAAAGTCTTACGTTTTGAAATATAATGTTGACCAACTTTATTGCCGTTGATATTAATTAGGACACGACGGCATGGTTTTCAGAATGTCACTGGCCGAAAGTTGGGCGATAATGCATAAAATGATTGATTCGTTTAGGATCATTTACGAAATGACTCTTGTGGCCATTTTAAATCGCACAACAGAAATAACATTTCCGTGAAAGTGGTCTTAGGCTTGCATTTGATATATTTCTTGGGGAAAAAAAAGTTTAAATTAGCCTGAAATATTTGGTATATGCTTAAAAAAAATATTGTTAACATTTGGCGAAATTTGCGTTATTTAACAATTTGAAAGACCATAAATTCTTCCCAAAAGACCGTTAATTCTGTTTTCTTTAATTATATTAATCTTTCCGATCTGGACTGCGAATTTTTTCTGTCTCTACCATCACTTTGAAGACATTATAAGGTATTGCCTAGTAAATTTTTATTCACACTAGTGACTCTGAGATCTTAGAGAAACTAGTACAGTAACTTAACCAAAAACTGAGAAGTAGCGGTTATTATTATTCTTATATGTTTTTCTTTTTACTGAATCGAATCGATACGTTCGAAAAAACGTTTTATATAGAGGTTCTGTCTGTCGCGTCTAATCACTGATCCAATTGTATATGTATGTGATCTACACAAAAAAGTTACTCGGAAAATTTGAGAGTTAATTATCTTGGACACTTTATATCCGGATTTTACTGAAGGCTTGAAATAATTAATTCCAATCATCTCTTATACCACTGACTGTACATATGTCATATTGTATCTACAGAAAATCTTATCGTAAAATTTTGAGTGTGTGAAACATCTAGGAAAAAAATTGCCTTTTCTTATTGAAGGCTCACATACATCTCCCTCATTTTCCCGTTAATTCACACACTGGATATACTTTATTGTAAGATCTGTATTAATTGCCATGTTTCAATATTCTAATCCAGTAGCCTACATAGCAGAAAGATAGAACAAGGTAGTATATGTATAAATTACTCATTTAAACAAGTATAAGTTTTCTTCAGTAAAATAGTTTTGTTTGCTCGTGAGATTTGTAATGGGTTACTCAAACACAAGTATAACTGTGTGCTACTTGACAATAGCCAAGAGTTGATCTTGATTCACGATAGATGGCAGCAAAACCATTGTAATTTTTGGGTAAGTGAACTTTGTAGTTGGGTTTAATTTTGAAGAGTTTGAAATTTATTGTATTCATTCGAATTGACTATTAACAACTAGTTGCTTGTTTGTTTCGACTGGTTTTTATTCATGGAATACAGGAACTATGAGCATTATTAGTCACGAGACTTCGAACACTCATATCGAAGCAACTCTTGCACGGAAAATTCATGATTCTTCCTTGCCAATTCTTCAAGCTATAAAGGAAATGAATAACATTGTGTTTAGGCAGACACTGTTCAGCATTTCGAGGGCATCGAGAGATATTGACAAGTAGACTACGGTGAAATTTCAAAGATCTTGTGCTACTAGCGGAGCATTCTCACACGATGGCAACGTACCTAACCGCTTTAACTGTTACCAGGAAAATGAAGCCACCTGTCCTTTTTGTCATGGCGACGACAAAACCAGTTGATAGAAATCATTTGTACTTACCTTAGAAATACATTTTGCCGAGAAATAAGAAATGTAAAGATGTTCAGCGCATCTGTCGATAGCTCGTGTGACAAGTCAAGGAAGGAGCAAGTGTCTTTTATAGTAAGGCACGTTAATGAAGAAACGGGTTATATTAATGAACGACTCTTGGCTTTAAATGAAACACCAACAACAACTGGTTAAGATTTGTCTAGATTATTCAATGAAACATGCGAAAAAAAATAGTCTAGATTGGGTCTCGGATCTCGTTGGGCAATCACATGATGGGGCATCGAATATGCGTTCTCCGTACAAAAGTCTCCAAACGCTGATTAAGGAACAAAATCCGAGGGCAGCATATGTATGGTGTTGTGACTGCTTCCGTCGGATCCTCTGGGAATGCTATGGATCTTTTTGGTAATTTAGAGAAGTTATTTGCATTCCTAAGCAACAGCAAAAGACGCGTATATTTGTTCGAGGAAAAAGAAAAGAAGCATTACCCTAACCAAAGAATTAGAACGTTTAAGCGAGTTAATACCACAAGATGGATGTCCCATTCATACGCTCTGGAAACTGTATTGATAACATTTGAGGCCTTGTTGGACGCCATAGAGGAAATTTGACACATTGAAGGACCTTCTGATAAGCAAGCTGGCGTCCAGGCAGGGGGGTTTATTGCGTATTTTACTTCGGAGAGATTTGTGTTAACTGCGACAACTTTTGTTAGGATTTTTAAAATCATTGACCCTTTCACAAAGATGTTACAAAGTTCGGACTTAGATTTGTTATCTGCATGCAATGTCTATGCTTGAAACAAACATGACAAGTATCAAGATCTCCGAAATAACTTTAATAGTATCGTCTCAGACGGGGAGAATTTCATGAAGGGCAGTGAAATTGAATTTCAGCCTCTGTGTCACACTCGCTTGAGAAAACATAAGATGCGTGGCAAAATAGCTGATGACGAACCAATTATGGACCAAAAAAATTCATTCAAGGTGGAAACTTTCTACACCAGCATTGATATGGCCATTACACAAATGAAGGAGCGTTTTGTAGGAGAAGATAATGCTACTACTTTAATGCTTCTGAGAGATTTGTCTTTGCTCTCACTGAAACGTCTTTCCGAGATCCGCAAGGAGGGTTTACCTGAAGACGCATTCACTTCGTTTAGCTCTATTTTTGGGAAATACGTGAACGTTGACGAAGCCAGAAAGGAATACATTGCCTTTCCTTCTTGTTTTGAAGAGCTTGGGAAAACGGTTGACCTACCTAGGCATCTTCACAGCGAAAATAAATGGATTGTAGATTCGGGCATAGAAAGCAAGAAAGGCCCGAATTCTTCTGATGATGGTGTGTCGGATGATAACGAGGATCTGGGAATATCTAAACCTTTCCATGTTGGCAGTCTTTCCAGAAATTTTTGTAAATATTTTGCAAGTCTAAACTGAAAACTATTTTCCTAAATCTTTATTCTCTTCTGAAGATTGCTGTCACGTTGCCCGTAACGAGTGTTATCACTGAGAGGTCATTTTCTAAATTAAAACAAGTCAAAACTGATTTGAGATCTACAATGGGTGGTGACCGACTAGGGGGCTTGATTGCAATTGCTAGTGAATGGGACATCTCCATTGATTACGAAAAAGTGATAGATATATTTGCTTCATATAGTTCAGTGCTTACGGAAAATCGTATACTTTAGTGCCACTGATATGTGAAATGTGTCTTGTGAATTGTATAATTATTTCTGTATGCAAAATGGCCGAGAGCTTACAAGCTATACAAGAAGATGTGGTTTAGAAAATAAACGTCATTGACTATGTACTGTTCTCTGACTGGTGAATACTAACGGGGTGGCGCCAGTGTTCATTCATCGACGCCAATTTTGAAATCAGTTAAATTGCGATTGAGGCACGTGAAATATGTATTAGAATGTACGCCAACACTAAAAGTTCGATACATTTTCTTAGAAGTTAATGCTTCATATAATTAGAAGAATGTTAAGTGAGCTTTCAGTTAGCTATATTATCTAAAATGAAGCATTTATTTGTGAGTTAAAAGTAGATAACATAGCTCTTTTACTAACCAATGATCGGAACATGACGCACTGAGGAAGTATCGTTTTTATCAATTTCAGTGATACAATTAAAGTTTTAAAGCATTACCTTATCTATGTCTCTTGTGTAAAAAAAATATATATTATTTCATACGACTGATTTCTACTTATTTTGTATTTTTGCAAAGAGAATTTTGTTAAGAAATATATTTTTTGACATATTGAGATTTCGGTCAAAACAGTTCTTTAAATATTCCTTTTTCTCTCGCGAAAAGTCACATCAGGGCGTTGCGGTCGGTTGATCACGGTAAAGAGGAAGAAGTAAGATAGATGCAAAAGAAGAATAGCAGCAAGAAGACAGCGAAGTCTACGGCGGTCTCAGGAGGAGACCATCAACATGAGACTTACACTCTTTTCGATGTCCACTTACAAATCTACATTCAAGTTTTTTTTTTTTTTTCTATTCGCTGTGAAGATAGGTAGGTCAACCATTTTTCCGAACTGTTAAAAACCGGAAGAAAAAGCGTTGATCTACCTAGGCAACCTCGATTGCAGATATGGACATGGATGGAGACGAGTCGTCTAATTCTTAGGATGATGTCCCATCACATAACATTTAGGGAAATATAAATAAACCTTTCAGTGTTGGCAGCCTTTCCAAGAGTTGCCAAAATATTTTGCAAGTTAAAAGTGAAAACTGTTTTCCTAAACCTGAATTATCTTCTGAAGTTTTCTGTCGCTTGCCAATAACGAATATATCCACTGAGAGGTCACTTTCTAAGTCGAAACTGATCTGATATCTACAGTGGGAATAGGAGGGACCGAATAGACGGTTTGCCAATAATTGCCAGTGAATAGGGACATCTCCATTGATTATGAAAAAAGTGGTTGATATGTTTGCTCCTTAAAGGATTGCTCCTTAAAGGATATTGATTACGATAAAACTGATTATTTAGTGACACTGATATGTGAAATGCTACAAATGTTGAGTGTTCATAAGATTCACCTTTGCTACATGCTATCTAACTGGTCGACGTGGTGTGTCATACAGCGCCAATTCAGTCTGGTGTCCACTCACATTTTTATTTTCCCTTTACAAACAAAAGTTTAGTATTACGAACTATGATGTACGCTTAAACGCGGCGAATGTACCAAATCAGTGTACCTCTACCTATTTTAGGTGTTTTTTTTTATTTTGTTTCTGCTGTGAATAAATTTTGTGACCATTAAAAATAAATACGTTTCCTTTGTAAAATTAAAGAATGCCTACAAATGTAGCATTTGAAAATACACTGTCTTCTTGGGGGTGGGTCCTGCTGAGGTAAGGCTTGTATGACCTCTTTCGAAATGAATGGGCGCCACTGCCTCCAGGAACATAATTCTTTGTGGATTTTAACTAGCTGTAAATAGACCGAAATTAAAATACACTAGACTGGTCTATACAAAATGACATGGAAACACTGCGAGAAAAGTCTCTAGTATCCTGGTCGTAATTTGAAACCGAGCCGCCCGATTCGTAGTTAGACATGCTACCGCCTGAACCCGGACAACTCATAGCAGAAAATATGCGTAACGTTAACCAGAAAGTAGACGGCGTTACTACCGTATACCCTCGACTACAGCCCTGATTATGACTAATTTCACGTATTAGAACAGCTTTATATTTTTACTATTACTTTGGGCATTACTATATTTTCTCGGGGTTATTTCTCAGATAGCACAGTAAACTTATAACAAGTTTCACATTGGAAGGCTTCAAACTTGCTACAATCTTGCAACAAAGTTGTTAGTTGACAAATGACGAAGTTACTACAAACCTTTAACGCCAAACTTGCTACAAAGCTTTCACATCAAATTAGCTACAAACCTTTCTTGTTATCAAACGTTGGTGATCCAATATCAAGCCTGTGGCGGAAAAAGTTTAACTACCTGCAGTGGGGTTCGAACCTAGAATTTTCTGATTGATTTGTTATCGTCACTCTAACATAGTAGTACATGATTCATCTCCTGAAAGACATTTTACTTGTTCTTTTATGTTACGTAGACAGTTTCTGAGTAAAGGCATTAATATAGGCTTACATGCGAAACAGGGAAAACTTATTGTTCGTGTGTTAGAGCTATTCGTTGATTTTTTTACGATCGTCACACCTCATAATGATATGTACTTTACAGTTCAGGTCGATACCATATCTCAAACAAACTGCCTGGCAATTTATCAGATAGGACGTTATTTTATACAAAGTTTGGACTAACGTTGATTTTCCCTTACAGTGATAAACTTCACGCACCAAGTTGGCTGCAGGGTTGAGGCAAAATTGGCAGTAACAAAACAATTGGGAAAATATCCATGGCGTCTGTTAGTAATCTACTTAGCTACGTGAAGGATCGTGGTAACGTAGCTATCGTGGTAAACTACGATACCAAAGTGCTTGTAATTAGCTCTCGGCTTGGAGTAATCGTAGTGTGTTGGATTACAAACTGGAAATCCTGGGTTCCATATTATTTTTAAAAGAAGTTTAAACTTCTTTTTGTTCCTACTTATAAATATTTGCTCCCCTTTTCTTCCCTTTGTGTTTTTCATTTTACACCATTTTCAAAATTGTACGCATTTCACAAAAATAAGTTAAAACAATTCACGTTAGATAATTATACATTCTTTTTCACTAGATATATATGCAATACAAAGACCAAAAACGCCATATGCATCAACCCGTGCACGGAAAGTATTTACATCATTATGATTTTCCTGAGGAGGCTTGCTTGTGAAAATTCATTGAGGGCATCATAGTTCTAACGCGGGATAAAATTAGATATATCGGTGTTGATTTGAAGCCTACAGGCATGCCTTTAGTTCAGAAATTCTTCGTAACATAAAAGGACTAGTAAAATAAAAAGTATTTCAGAAGATGAACTATGAAGTGGTGGTTAGAGTGACGAATAATAAATCTGAAGCTTATAGATTCCAACCCCGACAGCTGAATTTTGTTCTTCCGCCACGTGTTTGATGTTGGATCATCAACGTTATAACAAGACAGCTTTGCAGCAAGTTTGACATGAACGGTTTATAGCAAGTTTAGCGTTAAAACTTTGTATAAACAACTTTATCACCTGTCAACTAGCATCTTTACTACAAGATTGTAACAAGTTTGCAGACTTGCAGTGTCAAGCTTGGTGCAAACTTAGAATGCCAAACCTTCTGCAAACTTGCTGAAAGTTCACGTGCTATCGGACTGTGTTCTTATTGTAGTATGAAATTCTTTTGTGATATTAATAGTCGCTACTTCTATAGCTTTGAGGAGGACACATAGCAGGGCTGTGATGTGTCCTTGATTGTAGGTGATGTTTTAACTGAAAGTACCAATACCGGTGTAAACCAGATAAAGACATTCCACTTGAAATACTTGTACCTTACGGTATCCACCTGCCATATTTGGGGCTCCTAGTTTCTCTCCTTCTTAGTGTTGCGTTTTTAATGGCGAACAGTGTAGTATTTGTTTTTCTTGTTTCGTTTGACATTTCGATTTATCACTAAAGTATTCAACAAACTAGATTTATTACAGGACATGATCCCTATTAATAGTAACATCTATCTTTTGATAAAAGTTTTGTGCTTTTCACGTGACATAACACAACACGGATGTGACATCATGAGTTGTTTAGATGGCTTATTCCTTTGAAACAAAATAGTGTCCTTTGAAACTAAACGATTGAAGAGGAAGTGACAGATAATTGCGTCGCAACCGGATGGAAGAACTGATGTAATAACCTTTTATGTTGTTTTTTTTTTCCTTCAGACGAGCCACACAGGAAAAAGGGAAGTTCGAGCGGAGGAGAGAGTTTTGTCCAGTCGTTCTTTACTGATGTTCTAATCTAAAAGCATATATATATATACTTTTTGTGCCGCTCCGCTCCACTCTGATCAATCGGTGCATGCACGATCTATAATATATGGATTTAGCACTGTACCAAAGCACGATTTGGCCAGGAGCGCATCCAGGATTTTCATGAGGGGGACGCTGATCTGAGGACTAGACCAGGGAAATTTTCGATATTTTACCTGTAGAGCCTAAATGATTTTTTTAAAAGTATAAGTTCATCATATTTCCGCTCATATTGCTAAGTTATATCATGGAATATGAAACATAATATAATTCCGTCCATACAATTCATTTTATCTTATCTTACCAATATAATTCTCACGAAAAAAAGTCAATTTATTAAAATGAAACAAATAGAAACTTTCTATGAGGTAACTTGTTTAAATAATGCTATTTAAATATTTTCCCTTGAGGAGGGAGCGAGTGCCATCCACTCCCCTTCTCTGGATCCGCCACTGTATTAAGCAAAAGATCTCTGTTTCACTCTAGCTTGCTTTTCCGGTGTGCGGATGACCTGAGAACAATTTCTTCGAACAAAAGCACAAAACTTCTTTGTCCCAGACTTCGAACAGCAAATAGTTTGTCTTCCATTTTCTCCAAACGGAGGGGGGGGGGGACGTAGCAGATTAAATGGAAAACAGATTTTGTTCTTTCAGACGAGATAGTCCTACTTTAGCAACTGAGCGGTCGTAGCTCAGTTGGTAGAGCGTTGGCTTGCAATCGGAAAATCCTGGAAACAGATTTTTCCGTGTTTCCTTCCTCACCACAGTAGCACATAAACATTGTGAAACGGTGGATTCAACGTTAGTCCCACTACGTTGTATGTACCGAAATGTCTGCGTGTTCAACGGTTTATTCGACGTTTAGAATCGACATAGTTTTCAACGTCAAGAAATGGAGTATTTTGAAAAGGTTTTTGTAACGTTGTATTTGCCCAACTATTCAACGGCTCGAAACTGCAGTTTTCAGTTGACTAAAAGAGAGCATTGAACTTTATCACGAAGAATTTACTCACCACAGTTGCTGTTCTCATCCCATAGCGATGTCGTAAGGACGTCCGTGGGATAACTCTGTGGGCAATACAAACAGTTCATCCCGTATGGATGTCCCCTGGATGTCCCCCGGAAAGCCGTGCGGGATTACCTACCTGGAATTTATAAATTAAATCGACCTTAGTATTATTATTATTTAATTAATTATAACTATACAAAGGATATGCCTTCGTATAGTTATACGAAGGATTAATTATAACTATACGTCCCATGGATGTAAACGGGACTTAAACAGGACGTCCTACGGACGTCCCGATATCCTGCCAGGAGATCCGTCAGATATCCCTGGGACGTCATTTTGCTATGTGGGTTTTAGCAATGCTGTCAAATTGTTGATATTGATGGCGCAGAGAAAAATCAACGAACTAACACCAGATCGAATCAGCAATCCTATATAGTGCGAAATTCCAACCTATACTAGAGTGGTCATTCACCCTCGGTTTCCGGATAGTTTCCTCGGATTAAGACATTTGTCTCCCCGGTTTGAAGAATAAATATGTAGCGAAAAATGTTAATGTTTTTATTAGAAAGAAACATGCAAAAACGACTTCTGTCTAGGAATATCAGACATACTATTTTCAGGGATCCTAATTTTGTATTCTCTACTTTTTCACCAAATCGTTGCACTGTACTCTTTTCACGATTCTCCCTCGAATCACTGGAAAAAATAAGGTCACCTGGCCTATATATATGAATATTACTTCAGAGAAAATTTTTCGTAACATAAAAGGTACGTAAAATAGTAGGAGGTCTAGTTACTCGATAGATGGCTTCGTGGATGTGTGGCTAGTGTCTCGAACTACTAACGACGAGTGTGGAAAGTTTCAGCCTCGAATCCCACTGCAGACGAGTGGAAAATTTACAAATTCAGTGCTGTCATTTGGTGAAACGCAAAACGTGGTTTTGAGGCGTTGAACAGGTAGGCAAATACAAAGTTAGAAAAAAAAAGTTGCTTATCGTCTTCTTCTTGCCCTTGAAGATTACATTAATTCTAAACTTCGAAAAAAACCGTAGAACAGGCGGACATTTAGGTACATAAAGAACGTTTTAAAATTACGTAACAGGACTAATGTTGAATCCATCGTTTTTCAACGTTTGTGTGCTACTGGGGCAGTCACACCGGGCAAATGTCGGGATAATACGGCAGTACTATGAAACTAAAGCTGACTTCCAAGAACTTATGAAACGTATTACATTTCAACCAGAAAAACATACAAGAAAACTTGACAGATTAAAATACGAAGTATAGAGAAATATCACTGTTTGCAGATATCATCTGGCGATATCGATCGACATTGGGCGATATCGCTTGGAAGAGCGTCGGGTGTGTTCGAAAAAGACTGTGTAAGGTGGAAATAACAGGTGCTAGGTATAAAAGTTTCTAGACTCGCCGTGCTTAAAGCCATTCTGTGATAAAAAAATAATAGTCTATATGCATAGACGGATTTAGCCGAGAGGCCCTGGAGGGCAATTACTTTACAACAGCTATCGTTTGGAATGAAACATTTAAAGTCATTCTGAAATGACTGGAGGGGACAATGCCCCCACGCCCCCCATAAATCCGCCCATGTCTATATGTCACTGGATTCCATGTCTAAGTTGATCAACGTATTTATTATCGACAGATCGTTCAGTAGTGTAGTTCGTAAGCGGCGGACTACTAATCAGAAAGTTTCAGGTTCGAATCCAGCTGTAGAGAAGTGCGAATTTTTTTTCAACTGTACATCAAGACAAGTGAACAGGACACGTAATGGAATAAAGACATTGAGTAATCAACATTATTTTTTTAACTACTGTAAAATTATTGTCTTTCGTTTTAAACTTCCTTCGTCCCTCTTTTGTTCTTATTTTCTAACCTGCCTGTCCTTTTTATTTCCGGTTTGTACTGTAGTAACTCTGTAACTGCTACCACTGTTGCTTTACGTGTCAACGATATGTGCAATGGAAAATTACGAAAAAGTCCTTGGAGGAACTTAAGAAATCAGTTCAAATTTTGACGTTGCTATCATGCTGCAATTGCTGGTAGTTTCGTCACCAGAAAGTCACCAGATATTTTCTTTTCTTTTTGTCCAAATAAAGCTGTGTTTACTTTTCTCCTTGTCCTTTGGTCCTTTATACACAGAATCTTCTAGAGGCTTCCGGGTGTTATTGGCCCCAACAAGTGCTTTAACGAGAAAGAAGGAGGAAATTAGGGCGAACGCTATTTCATTTATAATCCCACTTGTCTTTTGGGTGGAAACATCTTTTAACGGTTGTTTCTCGAGCACCGTGCGCGTTATTGCTTCTGCGCCTGGATCAACAGATGGGATACGATCTCCTCTGCATGTGTGATATGAACTATGTATTAGTCAGTGATACTGGGACACGTGAATTAATAGAGAAGACGACATGGAAGAAATCGAAGTAAGTACCTCATTTAAATTTCTGTAAACAAACTATTCAGTGTATCATGATGAGTTATCGAGACTACAAAATGATAACGGCATATGTCCATTGTCCATACACCACAGTTTTTTTTTATGACTTTTTTACATCTTTGGCTCACGCTGGGACGGGGAAGGGCCTTGCTTAAGGTTAATGTAAAACAATGATCTCCAACAAAATAATGGCAGCACTATCTCCGTATATGTCGAATGTATTTTTATCGTTGCACGAAATTTCAATGCTGCTCCTACGAATTCAAGCCCAGAGAGTTCAAACTCTCAGGGAAGAAAGTTCATAACCAATTCAAGAGTTCGATCAATGCCTATTTTTTAATTTTCTTTTTTTTTCTTTTTTCTTTTTTTTTTGTTGTTGAAAGAGTTCCATTGTTATAGGTTTTGATATTCACAACAACAATCAAGCGATTTCAACAATGAACAAAAACGAAAGAAAATAAAAAATCGCCATTGACCCAACTCTTCAATTGGCTATGAACATTCTTCCCTGAAAGTTAGAACTCTCTAGAATTGAATTTGTAGAAGCAGCATTGAAATTTCGTTCAACGTTGCGTTACATTAACCTTAAGGCATTTTCTTGGTGAAACACAACGAAACCTCAGTCAGGATAGTCACCTTGAAATTCGAATCCATGTACCTCCACATTCCCAATCCGAAATCCGGGACGTATATACAACCATAGACCTCATAATAGATACACTTAGCACGCTTGCCTATTTCTTGCTGCGCTAAAATCAATAGTTTTTTATAAGATCACGTGATTTTGAATTCATCCGCTAGGTAGCTCTGATATAGACGTCATATTCTATTATCAGGTCTATGCCAGTCCAGAGCTACCTAGCGGATGAATTCAAAATCACGTGCTCTGAACAAAAAAAAAACATTAGTTTTAGCGCAGCAAGATATGGGCAAACGTGCTAAGTCTATGAAACAACACAGATAGTCCCAGTATACGTCAAGACTATTCCTATATCAATATGGAATATAGGGAAATTGTGCCTAAAATGGCATACCACTTTTTATTATTGATTTTTCTGAGAGGGCGTGATTCAGTCGAGTACAAATTTGAAACAAAATTATGTGTTGGCCTCTGAGCTTTGTACAGGCCATGTCTCAAGACATAAAAGTAAACATTAAAAAAGATGTTTGCAAATAATTGAATGTGTACGCAGTGTGTCATTTTAGGCATATACTTGGGTAAAATGGCATACTAATAATAATTGTTACGGTCGCAGATATAAAATGTATTTTAATGTGAAATACAAAAGTTCGTGAACAATATAAGCAATATACGATACTCTGCTGTAAATCACTCCTGAGCAATATGAGCTCTAAACGTTTCGTATTAAGAAGTAGAATATTGTATTTAGCCTAGATAAAGATCTTATGAACATGAACGCAGTGCTTAACAATGAACCTTGACTAATTGAATAAAATGCTTGAAAGGAGTTAGGCTACATAAGATTTACACATTGGCCTAGACCTAATTACATACAGAGTTCACAAACATAAATCTTTATTCTTTTTTGATATTCCCGCACATTCTGCGTGAGCCCACCTCCGACAGGTCATACACTGCAACCACTCTTCTCCAGAACGAGACCATGAATAAAGATTATTACAATATAGGCAGGGACAGTCATCGTCATCATCACTAGGTATAATTACTGCAGATTCATCTACCGTATCAAAATTTATATTCTTTTTCACTTTCATGACATACGTTTTCCGGAGATTTAATTTCCTTTGGTCGGCTTTCTTCTTGTTTTTCATTTGCATATGGGCTTGCAGTAAGAACTGAGCATTTTTCTGTTCCCCTTCTTTTCCTTTTGGTTGTGTCATGAGAAACAACTGGAAGTGGTGAGATTTGTTCTACACTAACGCACTTAGGAGGTAGTAAAGTATGTGTTTCGGCAGAAGGATGGCTTCCGTTTTCTGCGCTTCCTTGAGCTGCTGTAGGTAAACCTTGAGAAGAGGTTCCCTCATGGTCCCTGGGCGTAGATTCTACAGCAGTTTCAGCTTCTCCACTTGAAGCAGGACCATATTTCGTAGTTTCAGAGGGGATAAATAGATGTTCTTGAAATACCGCAGGATTGATAGACCACAAATCAGTGTTGCGGAAACCATTTTGAGCATTTTGTGCAGTAGCTGATTTTTCATATGCCGAACAAAATATTGATGCCAACTGACAGTGTGTTAGAGGCCTTCCAGGATGAGACTTAAGCCAGTAGTTGACTTCTTGATGGTAGAAAGTTTTCAAGAGACCGAAGAAACACACATCAAGCGGCTGCACACGATGGGTACAATGAGGTGGTAGTCACATCATTATAATTCCATTTTCTTTGGCGAAAGTAAGAACGTCCAGTGCCTTATGACTGGGAAGTCTGTCAACAACTAGAAGCACCTTTTCATCAACGCTAGGTTTCACGAACGAAGCAAAATGTTTTAGGACTTTGATAAATCCCTCACTTGTCATCCACCCACTTTCTTCTGCGAATCCCAAAGTCTAATGTCAATTGCATTAAACATTAGCCATGTATTGAAATTTTGATCTCAAAAACAAATTTTCTCTGCGAAACAAACATTTACGACGAGCGCTGTGCTGACCACACATCCTCCAATTTAAACAGTCGACTGATCAGCTGAAGTGCTTTGGGGATTCATGCCAGGAAGTTGAGTTATGTAGAAAATAATGCATAATGAACAGTAATTTTTATTTTAAAAAATAGTTTAAAATACGGCAGGTATATAAAAAGTCCATTCTAGGTATGGCCTCTGTTGGCCTATTGGGAGATCTGTCACTGCCTCCACAGGTTAGGTAAAGATATGTTCTCTACTATTTAAATCAGATTAACGAATCGTACACGTACATGATCCTTTTTTAATACATTTTTTTTATTGTAATAACTAATCGATTTTATTGTTGTCATATTGTCTTGTCTTAATTAGGCCTCAAATCCATACGTAATTAGCTAGATGCTACATGATTCAATTAAAATACACATAATATAAGCGTTATGTCAACAATGAACGTATATTTAACGATTGCATTGTTTATTTTTACCCACAAGTATGATAGGCTAATATATTAAGTTCGGAACTAATTTTAATACATTTTGCAAGTATTAGGGCAAAACGGCATAGTATGCCATTTTGCCCGGAGCAGAGATGTGCCATTTTACCCTTGACGCCATATTCGCTTTGGATTGATTGACAATAGCTACTCAAAAATCCTTTATCAGTTTGGCCTTCACCGATTGTTTCTGCATATGTATCTTTATATGTAAAAAATATTGACATGCTGCTAAAAGACGAGCTCTTAAATGAACAACATACTTTATCAACGATGAAAAAAGTTCAACCACTCACCTTTTTGAAAATATTTTTCTTCTCTTCAATGAACAGTTCAATCTCGCCACCATTCACGCTGCTTCGCTCCCGCCTTACTGGCTTTCACCACAAATGTCCTCAGCGTTGCCAGGTCTGCAGTTTCGCTAGAATCCATGCTATGCCGTTTTATCCGAGTATGCCATTATAGGCACAATTCCCCTACCTTGAATATACCATAAATTTCCTAATTCGTAAATTGAATGAAGTCAACATCTGCCTTGGGAACCCACACAGCAATTTTCACTTGAGTCAAAAGTGAATCAAGCTTGTTTTGACAAGTGTGACAACTGAATGCAAGGTTAGGAAATCAAGCAAAGAAGCTTCAAACAAGATTGCATCAAGCAGTCTAATGCAAGGAAGCTAAAGAAACAAGGTAGGTGCCACGCGCACATTGTCGTCTGGAGTCTCGCTCGTATGACGTCAGCCGCAGTCAAGAGGATAGGATAACACACGAACACAAGCTGCGATCCTGCATTTAACACACAGAAGGGACATAAGCATAAGCTAATTGGCAACATGATTTGCAATTAGATTTTGTTGTGTCTGGTGTGTCATTAGTTCCAAACTGATATTTAATAAACCTAGTGCGATATTTAATAATTGCTTGTAGCAGCAGAATCTGTTACATTTATAACCAAACTTTGAGGTTTTAAAATATCTGACACAAGTTTCTTCCGTTTTCTCTCTTCACATCTTGCGCTACGTACTTTATTTCGATCGTCCATCAACATTCAACGTCCGTAAACAATAACAAATGAGATTCTGCAGAACTATTAATTTTAATTTTTTCCTAGGTTAACCAGTGCCGAATCTAGAAATTTTCCTATGGGGGAAACATTTAATTTTTCCGTCCTGTTCACCGCTCTTTTGCCGCCCTTTCCATCGTTTTTTTACATTCAAACAACATGACCGGCCGACCCGACGGCCACAACATTGTCTCGCACCACGTAGTGTACTTTTGTTATCTCTGAAGCATATCGTGGCATCGCTATTACTAACTTCAGTAAGGCAATAGACCTGCCTATCTGACTTCATAGTTTTGAATTTTGAAGATGAAGGGAGATTGTATGAAATAACATAAAAATGTCAGTGCGCCAGTATTGAAATTTTGAACATGTTTAGGTCAATTACAATTTAAACGGCAATTTTACTTCCTCGTTTAGGAAGTTTTATTTTTGATCTTTAGCTGTTTGTCGCCCGGGGCGCTTGCCCCCTTAGATCCGCCACTGGGGTTAACCCAGCAATTCAGCTTTCAAATCGCGAATGTAATCTGATTCATCAAAATGTTCAGAGCAAATATATGAATTGTCCGGATTGAATGTGTCGTCCTCCTACACAAATACACCCAACTGCTACGAAGAGTTTTTTTTCTTTTTTCAGAAACCTATGGTATGTTATTATTTTATCATGTACCTTACCTCTGTTTTTACAAGCAGCAAAAGCAGTGATTCCGCCAGACCCCCCACCCCTGTGGGTGTGTATACCCCCAGTGTCTCAACAACACCCTCCGACTTTAAAATTTTTTGTGGGAAAATCGACAGAAAAAAATATACAAAACTTCACTTACACCCTCCCAATATTGACTTTATACCCCCCACCCAACTGAAAATCTTGGCGGAAACCCTAAGTAAGAGCACACGCTGATGGCATGTTGTAAATGTAATTTCAGAAATACAAAATACACTAAATCTAACACAAACACACGAAAGGATAAAACAAAACCACACTGATATATCACACAACACGCATTCGCAAGCCCGCGCTCCGTATTTTAATTCTCGCGCGCCTCGAGTCTTGTCGGCTAATGACGTCACTTGCTACTGCGCATAACCCAGTGGCACCTACCTTGTTTCTTTAGCTCCCTTGGTCTAATGTACAAAAATCAAGGTTGAAATAGCTCAGACAGGATACGAATGACAAGCAGGTTTGAAGCGGGAATTAACAAACGAAATTGTGTATATTTGTACAGTAGTTTTAGAGAAAATGGGATCTATGTCTTTATTACATTACGGACCTTATTATCTCGTCTTGATGTACAGTTGAAAATTTTCGCACTTGTCTGCGGCTGGATCTGAACCTGGAACCATATGATTTGCTGTTTGTTACTTTAACCATTACGTTGCTAAGGCCATCTCTTGAAAAGGGTCGGTTATGTATTTCATCAACTCAGATATGAAATTTAGCGACATAAAAGGTTTCATTACAGAATAACTTTAGGCATGGAGCGTTTAGAGTTTAGACGTTTTATGCAGCACATGTTATTTTTCAATTACACAGACTCTTCATGACGTCTGGCAACTTCCCGAACCTAAGTAGGGGAAGACAGGTAAATATGAGCATAGTTAATGAACATGCGATTGCATCTCAAAAATGGTTTATTACAAACATTTCAAAATATGACTAAAAG